>CM053790.1:844986145-845206145 GCA_028749045.1 Cupressus sempervirens | reverse complement strand
ACCATCATTAGTTTATCTCACTCGGTTAAAAAACATATTAAAGACATTTAAATGATCAAACTTGATACAAAATTTATCTCATAATTAGGGGAGAAGCCTTACATGAAGTCACTTAAGTGTTGGGAGGTTATAAAGACACATTTTTAATTAAGAGTTCAATAAATTTTATTTTATAATAGCCTTTAAAATTGATATGTCCGATCTAGAATATTTAAATATACAAAAATAAAAGTTATTTGTAGATAACAATTAAAGAGTACTAGTTGTAGTAGATCTATGATGAAATGGAGAATTAGACAAGAGAAGTGGGAAAACAATTGCAAGCAGTCAAATTTACAGAGAAATATCGAGGAAGTACTGGTTGTAGCAGATCTAGGTGGAAACAGAGTTTTGAAGGAGGGTAGGAGAAATCTTGGGATGATTTCTTTTTTAAGAAAGCAGTGGTGCAATTGTCCAAGCCATTCTTTGTTAATCCAAGGTTTTAGGTTAAATGCCAAAGCAAGATGAAACATAATTGTCCCTTTGATAGTTGTGAAAGAGACATGCCATTTATTGGTGGGAAGATTGTGAAATGTACAGATTCGGGGAAGTTGGGAGGTGAAGAATCAGAGCAGCAACATAACAGTGTTTGGGATGAGGGTGAGAGTTTCTATAATGGCAACAAATTCAAGCAGGTATTTGGGGATTTGAATTGAGTTACCTTTTAACCAAATCTTTTAAAAGACAAAAAAAGGGATACATAGCTAATTGTCGAATCTAAGCAGATCTACAGGAAGATGCAGGTGGGGAAGAATAATTTGGAGGCAAATGCACTTGGATGCCAAGGAGAATTGGAGATCACTATACCAGAGAGGTTGTTGGCACCACATGTGGAGTTTTTGAGAAGTATAGCATTGAGGATGCAAATTCAAGATAATCAATTGCAAAGAAAAGATATCCAAGAATGGGTTGTGTGCAACTGGAAAGGTACAAAAGAGGTTTTATTTCATGAGAAAGCTTTAAATTGTTTTACAATTCTATTCATTTTAGCCAAGTCTAGGGATTGGGCACAAAAATTTAAAGGGTGGTTTTATAAAGGGTATGACATTTCAACTTGTCCTTTTACCCTAAACTTTTCTCTAAACCCTAGGGATGTTAATTCTTCTCTGCATTGGATAGAGTTGCTAGATTTGCCTTTGGAGTATATGTTAGGATAAACCACAGACAGAAATAAAAACTACATGCAAATATAACCAACAACAAAAAATAATAGAACACACAGAAATGAACACAAGGCACCAAGATTTAACGTGGTTCACCCAATCCCTGGGCTACGTCCACCAAACAGCAAGTCCGATCTTATTACAATCTAGTGATTACAACCTGATTACAATCCGCAATCCCTTACAGCTCAATACCGTCGCAAGAACCAATTTCGTATCACTACATTATGAAAAATACCCAACCCTAAGCCCTTTTATACAAGTATTAAACCGCTTTAGGGTTATAACATGTCGGAACTATTGAGATTGTGGAACTATTAGCAAACAAGGTGGGGATTTTCATTAAACATGATTTGATTCCTTTTGAACAAGTTTTTCACTCAGTTAGGGTTTGTATTCTTCCAAGTAACCAAAAGCCACACCAACATGCATAGTCTGTCATTCGAAATGGGGTGGTTGGAGACAAAAAAAATCAAGAGCCAAGAGATATTGAAAAGTATACATTGTCCTTAGGACATTTTAATTTGGATTATCAAGGCATTGTTAATGATCGGATTATGGTATGTGAAGATCATTCAATGTGGTGGAAAATTGCAAGTTTTGGAAGGGTTTTGAAACAAATGAATTAGTAATTAGAGTAGCAGAAAATAATATGTCTGGGAACATGGATGGTTTTGGGTCAGTCTTGGGGGATTTAGGTGTGACAATTTCTTCACAGAAGGAGGTGAATCAGAGTCTTGGGAATAAGAGAGTATTTTCACATCTGGAGAACTTTAGTGATTCAGGTGAGGGGGTTTTTAAAAGAGAACTGCACTATAACAAGTAGGTTCAAGATGAATTTAGTTAAGATCAATCAATGTTTTCCTTAATTGTTGTTGATTTTAGAGATATGTAGAGGAAGTTGCAATTAAGGGAAATGAATCATAGTTCTTAGCAACCTTACTTTCATCACAAAATAATAGATGTTGTGGAGAAGAGTCAACAAGTAATGATAAACAAAGATTTGGAACAATGTCATTATGCTAAACAATTTTTGTTTTATATTTTAGGAGTGAGTTTTAAAGATCAATTTACATTCATGGCATATGCTAACAAAGCTCCTAACATTGCATATCGAGATGCAATTTGTAGAGGGTTGGTTGTTACGGACTGTCATCTAGGAAAGTGGAACAGGGAGAATTGGTCAGTAGAAGATATAGTTACACATCAAGTTATGTTCAATAAATCATCTATGGAGATGTTTGTTCTAGCATGTCAAGAGACTATGAAAGCAGTTAGTCTGGAAAAAAATGCGGAGCAAGAAATACTAAATTTGGCTAAAGAGATATCTGAATTTGTGATTTCTGAACAATTTCACTCAATTGCAGATGAAATTATGAAAGAAGATAATATACAGGAATCGGCAATTATTTTTGAAGAAGATATTCTGTCTAGTGGGGAAATAGAGAGTGATTGGCAAGTTAGTAGTGGCTAGTTGGAAAAGGGAACTCGGTCAAGGTTGGATTCCAAATTTGACTTTTCACAAACCTTTTCAATAATGCAGTCACCTCGGGAAAAAATTTCAGTCTCATGTACACCAAGACTCGTGGAAGGAAAAGCAAAAGCATGAAAACAAAGGAACAAATTGCAACTGGTACCTAGTCCACTTCAGAAGACAAATTTTAGGCAGTAAAGAGAATAACTAGAAGGACTAAGTGTCCTCTGGTAGAAGGATGAAGATTATCACATGGAATGTTAGGGGTATAAATGCCTCTAACAAAAGAGGTAGGATTAAAGAACTCCTAGATGCATCGAAAGAAGATATTATATTATTTTCCTCCAAGAGACCAAATTATCAGATGGAAAATATTAGGAATCAATTGCTAAATGGAATAATTGGAAATCTTCCCATTGTCCTAGTGTTGGGGCCTTGGCAAGATTAACTACTTTGTGGAATCCAAGGTAAGATTCAGGAAGCTTGGTGGATCAAGGTCTGGCTTAGCAATACTTTAATTTTCAACATTCTAACATTTCGATGGTTATAATAAATGTTTATGGTCCAACTAGTGGTCCAAAGAAACTTAAATTGTGGAATGTGATTTCTGATAAGGTTAGATCTATTTTAGAACAAAACTATATTATTAGAGGGGATTTTAATGCAATCAAGAACATTAAGGAGAAACAAGGAGCTATCTTTCCTTCCATGAAAGTTATGGAAGAGTTTAATAATTTTATTTGTGAAAATGAATTGTTTGATGTTGTATATTCTAATGGTTATTTTACATGGCATAACAAAAGAGATGGTTTTTTGCAAATTGCCAAAAAACTTGATAAGTTCCTATTAGCTCAAGCTTGGAAATTAACTTCTATTCAATTTACTGTCAGAAATTTTATCTTTCCCGGGTTCTGATCACTTTTTGGTATCTTTAATTTTAGAGAATAATCTGGCTAAGGCCTTGCCGAAGCAGAAATCTTCTTTTATATTTGAAAGAACATGGTTGAGACATCCTCAATTTGTGCCTTTAATTAGACAGTGGTGGGTTAGTGCTCCAAAGGAAAAGGGTAATTGAATGTTTAAGTTCTATAAGAAATTTCCATACATTAAAACCAAAAATTAAAGTATGAAACAAATAGGCTTTCAAAAACATTTTTGAGGAGAAGAAAGTAGTGCAGAAGGAATTGGAAGAGATAAATGAGGAGATTATTAGTTATGGATTGAATTCAAATTTATTCTCCCTTCAGAAAGAAAAATAGTCATAGTGGGTGGAGTTATGCAATATGTAGGAAGAACATTGGAGGTAGAAATCTACAGAGTTATGGCTTAGTGATGGAGATCGTAATACTAAGTTTTTTCATGTAGTAGCCAGTCTGAGGAAGACAAGTAAATCTATCCTTTCAATTACTGAACAACATTCAGGTAAAGTCGTCAAAGATGAAGCAAGCATTAAAGTGGAAGGGGGTTAGGTTCTTTAAGGAGCTTCTTGATCCTTCAATAAAAATGGAGGAATGTGAAGACCAAGTTAGTTCCTTCTTAGAAGTTGTTCCAAGTATCATAAGAGAGCAGGACAATTTTGAACTTATGAAACCATTTTCATTGGAGGAAATTTGGGAAGTGGTTCAATCCTTTCTGCTTGAAAAAGCCCCTGGTCTAGATGGTTTTATAACTCTATTTTTTCAAAAATGTTGGGATGTCTTGGGGTGGGACTTGTTGCTAGCTTTAGAGTCATCCAAAAGGAAGGGAATTATACTTAGGAATTTCAATTCTACAAATATTATTATTATTCCCAAGTCTGTGTACCCTCAAACATTTGCTAATTTTAGACCCATTTCCTTGTGTAACACCATTTATAAAATTTTCACAAAAGCCATTTATCAAGATTATAGTATATATTGTCAAGAATCATCTCTTCAGAACAGGGAGGTTTTGTGCCTAGTAAAGAAATGTCGGAAGGGGCTATTGTGGCTCATGAAACTATTCATCATATCAATGAGAACCATATTCCTTCTTTTCTAATCAAACTAGATATAATGAAGGCTTATGATAGGATTAAATTGTCTTTTCTTATGAAAGTTTTGGCGAAATTTGGTTTTAGAAAGGCTTGGTGTAAATGGATTAAAGCTTGTGTGTCGGGTGTTCAATTTTTCAATTCTTATTAATGGCTCCCTGAAGGGTTACTTCAAATCATCACAAGGAATTAAGCAAGGCGATCCATTATCACTAGCATTATTCATTCTGATGGTAGAAGCTTTTAGTAGGGCTATTATTGAATCACAATAGTTGGAGCTTTGGCAAGGAATTCATTTAGGAGGGAAGGACTTGGTAGTTACTCATTCTCTATTTGTTGATGACACCTTGTTGTTTGGATTAGCTAGTGTGAAGGAATCCAAGAATATAAAGAATGTTCTAGATCAGTACACAAAGTTATTAGGACAAAAGATTAGTGTTGCTAAATAAATAAAAATTATGTTCTTTACTATTGATGGTATTGCGAAGAAGATTAGTAAGATTTTGGATTTTGAGCAGGACTAGCTACCTTCTAAATATTTGGGTGTCCCATTCTTTATGGGCAGCAACAAAGTTTCTTATTAGAAAAGTATTATTGGAAGGATCAAAGCTAGATCAATGGCTTGGAATGTGAGATGGTTGTTGTTGTCTGACAGAATTCTCTTAATTAAGTATGTTCTTGCTACTATCCCAAATTATTACTTTTTTATGTTATCAACACCTAGCAGTATCATTAAGTGGATATAAGGTATATTTCAAGATTTCTTATGGATGGAGAATGTGTCAAGAGTTAGAAAAATTTCGTTGATATCATTAAAGGAAATGTTATATGAGAAATCTGAAGGTGGGATTGATTTGCCAAATTTGGCTTTAAAAAATAAAGCTTTTGGTGGGAAGTTGATTTGGTTTGTGTACGAGAAACCTGAAGCAAAATGGTGTAGAATCATGCAAAGCAAATATTTAGATTCATCAGAACCTTCTAGAATTTTTACTATGGAAAAGTTACCTAAAGGCTCAACAATTTGGAATTTTATGGTGGATTCATGAGAATTGGTCACTAGATACTTGTCTTGGAAAATTAACAATGAGGTTAAGGCACTTTTTTGGGAAGACTCATGGAATGGTTTTCCAACTTTAAGCAAATCTTATTTCTTTGGGGCTTGGAGCTAGATATTTTGTGATCAATGGGGTTCATGTGTTGCAGATTATTTTCATTTTGTAGACCCAGTCTTAGGTCTAATTACTTGGGAAAAGTCTAGATAGTTTACCAATTCTAGAAAAGGTCAAAAAGGACTTTGGTAGCATGTGTAAGGCAAGAATTGTCTTTGTGTCTAATCAACAAGATGAGGTGTTATGGGTCCCTCATTAGGAGGGGAGATACTCAGTGAAGTTGGGATACATGGCTGCTAGAAGCTTAGAAGCTAGTAATAGGATGTCAAGGGCATTCAAATTCTGTTGGAATCCAGTTGTTCTACCAAAGGCAAGATGTTTAAATTGGTTGGCCCTAAAGAAGAGAATAATGACTGGGGAAAAATTGAAGAAGTTGAACATTATGCAAAATCTAAAATGTGTTTTGTATTTGGAGAAAGAGGAGTCAGTTGATCATCTTTTCGTTCAATGTAAAGTGGCTCAAAAATATTGGGTCTTCATCCTTCAAAAATTAAATTTCATGATGCCTTTCCCAAATACATTATGGGATATGTTCCAGGATTGGCCATGCCTAGAAAATCATTCTTTTTATTCTTGTATTTGGAAATGTATTCCAACAATAGCAATTTGGGCAATATGGTGGGAGAGAAATAAGCGAATTTTTAGAAATCAACATTTGAATATTGAAGGAGTGTTGTCAGCTTTAGAATCTGTAGTGGGGGAAGTAGTTTTGTCATATGTAAGAAAAACTACTGAGCACCTAATTGTTATAGGTTGGGATATTGTGTTGTCAAATAGATGGATTAATTTACCATCTTCGAGCTATAATTTCATTGCTTTAGGTCTAGGTATTAAATTAAATAGGCAGGATGTGAGATGGATCCCTCTGAGTGCGGGAGTATGTAAGTTGAATTTTGAAGGTTGTTCAAGAGGTAATCCTAGTGAGTTGGGGGTTGGGGTGTGTATTAGAGACCATGAAGGTAATGTGGTGGAAATGCTGGCACAAAAGATTCTGGTAGGCACCAACAATAATGCAAAAGCCTCGACGCTTTTATTTGGAGTAGAATTGGCGTTAAGTTTAAGGATAGAAAATATTCATATTGAGGGAGATTCAAGATTGGTGATTAATTCATGTATAAAGAGAAAACAGGGAATTGGAAGTTTGGTTATATCTTGAAAAAAGCTTAGATAATCATTGATATGTTTAAAGTGGGATTTTTTTCTCATACCCTGAGAGAAGGGAATCAAGTAGAAGACAATTTGTCTAATTTGGGTTGTGATTTACAAGGGGAAGAGATGAGGATCACACATTTTACTTTAGGGAGTTTTCCCAACTTATTTCAACTAGGATAAACATATTATCTAATCTACGGTAGTATTTTAGTTCAGGCATCGGTGTTTACCAATTAATAGGTGATGATGGGTGTTTGGTGTGAAAACATGTGAATTATACTAGAGGCGGGTTAAGTGATTGTTTGGGATTTGAATTGAAGCCTATCATTATATAATTTGATAATCATTCTAGTGTACAAAATAATGTGTACTTATTTCAACGTGCAAATACGTGGATCTTAATTTTAGTATAAGTATATAGGAGCATTTTTGGACATGATTAGGCAATTTGGCTGTGGATTTGGATTTATTGTTGGTATGCAAGTAGGTTGTGGAAGTATATTATGTGGGATTAGCTAGTAGATTGTGATTCCTTCATGGTAGATGAAAGGATTTGTTTGCGATGGTATTGGAGTATGTCAGGATCACTTGTATTGGAGTATGATGGTATTGGAGTATGTCAGGATCACTTGTGCGATGAAGGTATGTAGGAATGTGGTCTTGCATTAGAAATTACATTTCTTCGAGTAGTCAGATTGTGATGAAATCTAAGTGCTCGGGTAAGGGAGCTATATGAAGGATGCGAGCAAAGTTCTTAGAGTCTTCATTAAGCGTAAAGCTTGGGAAAGTCCATGGCTAGGTCACATGTCACAGCAAGAGTTACAAGAAGTTTTTAAAATGAGTTGTGTATTTTGGATCTTCTGGGCCCAAATGTTCTTTGTCCATCCTTGCTGAGGGCCATTCTTCCATCACAAATTCTCTCTTATTTTCTCACCTACATTGTTGATCTCCTTCAAGATATGGGTAGAGTTGAGAGCCTTGTAGATAAGGTAGTTTGGGGTAGCTTTATTGGGAAGGAAGAGATCAGGGTAGCTCTTTGCAAATACAACTTGGTAGTGGGTTTTGACACCTTTTGGGGGTGTGATTAGAAATCAACAGATTAGAGGCGATGCAAAGTTTCTTCAAATTTTGTCACTGTTTTCCAAAGCTTTGGTCGATTGAAGTCTAGGGCTAGTGGATCATATTATCTGGTGTTATAGAGAAGTTATTACCTCACAAGTCGTTGAAAATTTGAAAGGCAAAGTGAGGGCAATCGATGAGTTAATAAAGCATGTCCATGAGGACGAGGGAAGCAGTAATGTTGATGTGGCACAAAATGAGACTTCAGGGTTTTTAGTTAAGTAGAGTGTTAACATCATGCAAATGGATAATCCATTGGTGCACTTGGAGCTGGCACAAGGAGATGATCTGTCACCTATGGAGTTGGAGTCAATTTAAGTGTTTTGTTTGCTTGTCAAAAAGTTGTGGATTGGTTGGTAGTGTGGGAAATTAGGTTGTGGAGTCTATTATTTTCGAGAACGGTAACAATAACAAGTTTTATGCCTAAGCTTGTGATTTTTTGGTAGCAAGTATGGGTCCTATTCGAAGTACGGGTGTTTGGAGTTGTAAGAGGGATATTTTGATTTTGCGAGATTGTATAGGTTTTGAGCAGTGTAAAATGATAACACGTGTATAAGGGTTCTAATTCCTCTAAACTTAGTGTATGTCTTTGTAAATTCGAGTATGTATCTTACATTCTAGGTTGTAATTGGTAACGATTGAAAGGTTTCTTGCTGTGTTCTTCCCTTCACGAGCCACTGAACCAACTTTCTCACACACACACACACACATGCCACTTTTTGCCAAAAAAAAACAGTTAAAGAGTACTGCATTAATGTTTTGATGGGAGAACTTGTACTTTAAATTTTTTAATAATAGTAAAGTTGTTGCTCACTTAATTCTAGGAAAAATTAAAAAGATACTTTAGTCTATTTTATACATATAGAGAATGAGTCCTATAAGAACAAATAAAATCAACCAATTAAATTTGAGATTTTTTTTTAATCATAAAACTTTACAAATATTAAAATGCCCCCACAATAGTTATATCCAATTGGTAAAAACTAATTGAATAATAAGAATATATTACCTAAATAAAAATACAATAATATATAAATATAGATTCACTATTTTACTAATAAAATATATTTTCATCATCTTTCGAGTATGTGTGTAATGTATCCAAATAAAAAGAGCGGGAAAGCGCAAGAAGAGCTCCCTGATTTTTTCCACAGACGTTACTAACACCTATATTTGCTTTTTCTGCAAAAATCCAAGCTAAAGCAACGATTTTTCCAAGCAATCGAGATGGAGGCCTCAATCGAAGCAACGCAAAATGCATTGGAAGATTGCATCCAAGCCATCAAAGAATCCAAGGTAATCTCCTTCAATATGTTACGAGTCGGTTTTTCTGATTGTTTATGGTTTCCAGTTTATTTAAGAGGCTGCGAAATTACTTATACGAAATTACATGGAAAGGATGAAACTAGAGTAAATTCGTTTTAATTGTCTAGGATTTCCAGTTCGTTTGAGAAGCTTGTAACCAATTACATTAATTTAAAATTAAAAAAATAAATGAAAAAAGAGGCGAGGGATATCTGATTTTTCTGGGTTTCAGTTCATTCAATAAGTCATAGATTCGATTACTTAGGTGACATGAAATGCAATTGCTTACTGCTCGGTTGGTCTTCTCTTTTTCCTGGCAAGGGTTTGTTGCTAATCTTTGGATACTATCGGCATCGTGTTTTGTGTATTCGATGCTAAATAAGTTGAGGTGGGTGCATAAATGTTCTTTTGTAACATGTATTCACGTAATTCCATTGAGCTTGATGTCTAAGTGGAAGAGACACGTTGAAGTGTGGAAATTGGATAAACTATTGCATCTAATTTATAGGGTGCGGGCTATCACAAACAGGCGAAGTTCCAATTCTATGGTGAATTCGAGGGAAACAGTTTCCATTCAATCAAGGCAACTGTTGTGAGGTACAAACTTTTAGAAAAGTAGATCAACAGAAACAAGGAAGAGAGAGAAAGAACTTCCAGCTTAATGTTATTGAATAATGGGTGCAAATTTATACAATAGCTTGACCCAACAATATTCCTAAATCACTGCTAATTAGATTGACAACAAACTACTTCATCATTGACAACACACACAAACTTATGGACACCTAACTCAACACATCTACAATAAGAACTTGATTCAAACAAAAACTCTTTGACTCACACTTAAACTAAACTTGTGTTGCTAGCAACTCAACAAGGTTTGTTGCATGTTTGTCACGTGTGCAACAATTATTATTGACTACTGTTGAAACATTAACTCCAATACTCCCACTTAATGTGACAACTAGAGGAAACATTATGTAGAAATTATACTTTGAAAATATGTCATAGAGTAAGACTTTCTCATAGTTATGTAGATTTCATCCAGCTTTGAAATACCATTTGACACACCATCTCTACATGAAATGTCTCATAACCCTCGTAAAGGTACGATGTCAAGCTTTCAGACTTTCAAATCTCATCGAACTATTGGACTCACCATCTCCACATGGAATGCCCCATAACCCTAGTAAAGGTATAGCTTCTCCAATCTTATAGCACCTCAAACTATTTGAGCATCCATCTAGCCTCTACCACATTGTTTCCTATTTTCAGAGCATAGACTTCTTCAAAATAAAACTGTTACTCAATTTTCACACATGTTCAAATCGAGTAAAGCATACATGTTTATTACTTTCAAGTTATATTCAGAATTGCAAAAAAGAAGCATTTTTCATTCATATTCAAATAATATACAATGTCTTTTTATTATTCACCATGATGGTACAATTGATATTTACAAGCGTGAATAAGATGCTGAAATTAATTATCTCTCTCACAAAATGATCGCAAGAGTAGTCCCTTTGCTGATATACATTCCTACTCTATAAAAAATTGCATAACATGAAAGAAGAGGATAGAGTAGAGAAAAAGTCATGGGCACCAGTCATTGCTTGTAATGACTGGTAATGCTGCATCCATTTGATTTTGCCCATTTGCTGCCTCGCACCACATCTTCTCCATGCGTTCCAACCCAACATTCAAAATAAAGATATGTTACATCCAATGGATCTAAGCAATGCTGGTGTCTCGCTTCATCTCAACTTTCATACTCCTATCACCTTACATATTTTTTCATAAAATAAGAATATCTACCAGCAAAAGGAAAACAATAACGATATATGTTTTACCATTAACATGTTTGTTTCCTGTACAACATGATCATAACAAATTGAATTAATTGTGTATGGCTGATTCATAATAGAAAAACAAAAGCATTAAAGGGACAAGTCACTTTCATTTGAAACCTTTTGCATTCAATAACTGAAGAAATCATAATAAATGCGACAAGTTTGATTGGGATACGCATCTTTTGAACATGGGACCTTATGGTGAAAAAAGTATGCAACTTGAATCAAGAGAATGAAACATCAAAGGGATGAACTAAGATAATTTTGAAACCTTCTATTTCATATATATAATAGAAAATAGTGAAAGCTATAGGAGGAGTTATGAGTAAACTAGTGAATGCTCACAACAAGTATGTATTATTCAGAAGTGCAACGACAAAGAATAAAGAGAGAGTCTCTATGTGAACATAAACCAAAGAAGTGGTTTTCAGTTGTAGCCATCAGATCTAAAAATAAATATAAATGCTTCATGCCCAGCAAAAAGAAAGTATCAAAATATCACGATGGAAGTGTATCACGTTTACAAAATGGTGGACCACATTATGGCTTTGTGAGAGCAAGCATTTCCAAGATCAAATTAGGAAGTTTATACTATTAGAGAGCATTGTAGTTCAAACATTAATGTTTAGAACTCGAAACATTACATACTACAGTTCATGAAAAAAGAAGCTATTATCAAATTGCTATAGTTGGAAGGGGCATGCAAATTGTTGATTTTTCAAATAACATTGATATTCAAAATACACACGAAGATGCCAAGAACGTGAGCTATAATTGATAAATGTTTGCCTAAGGTACCTCTAAAGAAAATCCATTTTTACATCATCAGTTTTGAACTAGTATCGGCATTACAGGCACTTCCACAGAGAGACAATAAAGCTACAACAAAAATCACAGCATGGAGACAGCAGTCATGATTTTGCTAAAAAAAACCAAGGGTGAAAGTGCAAGAAAACTTCCAAAACCTTACAAGATGGTGGCCGCAATGGTAGAGAAAATAATTAGAAGTAACTAGACCAAGAAAATACCATATAAATAATGATAATGGCATTCAAAGGTACAGAGAAAACAACAACAAACTTCATGTGTAGTAAATATAACAGTAGAAAAAATGATAAAAGAACAACTCATGGCACAAAGGAGAGCCATAAAAGCTATAGCTGGCCATGGCGCCCAAACAACAAAAAGCAAATGTAATAACCATCATGTACATTAGGTAGAAGGAGCCATGAAATCATCAGACCCAGCAAATGTGGAGCCATAGTATCTTGCTAGGACAAAATCAACCAGAACAAGTAGAAAGACCAAGCACGGAAGCCCTCACCAATGGCTCACGACACCATAGAGCACTCATGAAATGAAGCAATCAACACTCACAAGATGGAAACCTAACCAGAGCTACGAAATGAAATAACACCAGCATTCATGATGCCTAGCCAAGACCTGTGACTGTTAATGACTCACAGCATCAGAAATGGCCATGAAATATCTAGCAAAAAACTCCAAAAAACCCAGCAAGCCATAGCTAATGGTGGCTAAATAAACAACGATATCCTCCAGAATGGTAGTTGCAACGATAGCAGTGAGCCATAGCTAGTAATAGCGTCCGAGCAAGAAGCCCAACAAAGAATGAACCAAAATCAAGAAAGATGTAGAGAAATTCGCAAAATCCAGAATGGTGCGGCTGGGTTTTCCACAAACCCTACTCTTTCTAATTTCATCTATCATTGAGCAAACGAAAGAGATAATGCATTGGAGTATTGCCTTTCAATTAAATTCAATGCAATAAGATTTTCGGGTCTGCAAAGTGCTATATTAGGAGAGAAATAATTATTAGTTAAAATAATATTATAGAACTTAATTTTTAAGTGTATATTATTATTTTAATTAATAGTTTATTATTATTGCATTGTATTTAAACTGTAAATATTATTGTTTTGGTTGATAAGTTATAAATCAACTATTAAATAATAATAATTTTAAAGGCAATTAAATAATAATAAAAAAAGGAGAGTTTGCATTGAGATTTCAAGATTAAAAGGTTTGAATCATTGGTTAACTCAAAGTATCAAAAGGTTATGAAGGGAGTTAACGTTCTAAAATGCCAAATTTCAAGGGAGATGTTCAGTTGCTATTTTTAGACTTGCAGATCATACTCATGATTTTGGAGTCAATTATGGAGCTGTTTTTTGCATTTATAGAGTCTTCTTGGACTTGTCTACATGTTTATTGGGTCAAGGCACAGTCTGGAGTGCATGAGGCATGTTTTTGAATCTGTTAGGCTATTTTTATAAACAGTTTTCTCTAGATTTCGACGCTTACTTCTTGATTTTATGGGAAGGTGGTGTTGTTTCGTTATTATTATGTACCCTTCTTTGTTATAGAGAAGGTGTTCAAATTTTGAGAGGAGAGATATGTGCATGTGATATTTGTCCTTGACATCTTATTCTCAAGTTTTTTGAGCTATTATGCAAAGATATTATTATTTGGGCCTTTTTTTGTAATACAGTTTTCATTGGATTCAACTTTTGGAGTAAAGGATTTGGTTGTATGTGTAATGTCTCTTCTTCCAGACTGATTATTTAATACTAAAAATCTCTTCCCTATAAATATCTTCTATATTTAATCTTTTCTTCTCCTTTAATGAAATGCTATTTTATTTTATTGTCTCTTATTATTGTTAAATATCTCACCTTGCTTTTACTTCTTCTTCTTGTCACTGCTTTAGTACTTCTAAAATCAGTGTTCCTTGATTAACTTGTATGTATGCCTTTCTTAGCTTCCTTGAATTTTACTTTCCAAATATTGTGTATAGAAATCATTAATTGTTATTGTTCTGTAATTATGACCGCTGCTATCTCCCCACATATGCATGCATACATCTAATAGCTTGTAGCTGTGACATGAATGATGATCTTTACTTCAGAAGTATACTCAGCCCCATATAAACATTCGAAGATGCCCATGATATGGTCATATTTGATACTAATTATTGGGTGAGTCATTGCCGACTCCATTAAATCTGATTCTTATTTCCTATTGTATTTCTAATACTTCAATTCGATGCCTTCTTTAGTGATCCTGAGTATCAGATTTGACGTGAATACCCCTTGATTTCTCTTTTTTTTATTCGCTGACTATAAATCACTAGAGTGTTATGTAATATATTTACTTGTTACTAACATGTATAGACTTGTTTTCTTCTGCAATATATTTGGACTACTTGCCATATCTTATTATCGCTGCCTATATATATATATATATCCTTTCGATTCTCTTCCCAGTCTGACTTTTATTTATGCTCGTTGCTTGTATCTGTCCGTGATATATATTCTGATCGATGCTATATATTATGTGCCAGATCTTCTATTGTATCATGATTGAATCTCTTTGAGAGTAGATATTGTCTGCTTGGTAGGTATGATCTTCTTGATTTATTAAGTTGGAATCAATCTTTGGAGACTTGTTGCATGTTAGGCGATATATTCCACTGTTAGATGTGTTCCTCCTAATGTAATGAACCCCCTTGCTTGCAGATTGCTTTCCATATATGCAGAATTCTTCCTCTGTATCTTTCCCCACAATTTCTTTGCTGTTTCGTCTTCCTGTTGGCATAGATGACTGAGTTTGTTTTTTCTTCTAGCAGATGCTATATCCCTCCATGATGTTTTCTTATTTGCCCTTCGTCCTCCTTTTCCTTTTTTTCTTTTTTCCAATTTTATATCTCTAGATATAAATACTCAGATTTCTCAACAGTTGTGACTATTCCTATAGTCACACCATTATTTTAATATGTTATATTAATTAATGATTATATGTTTATATTTTAATGGTAAATTTATATTAAGATATAAATTTAACTTTATTATTCTTTTATATATATTAGTGTAATGCTCTTTCATTAATATAGTTTATTATTTTATTTAGTAATAATTATATATTATTATTAAATTCACTCTTATTAAACATATAATAAATAATTATATCTAATTATTTATTATTAATTTGTTTAATATTTTATTCAATCAATCTTGGAAATGGGGGCAGTACAGTATGCTTTGTGGTGATTGATGTTATCTAGTGGTGTTTTATTGATAAACCTTTTGGGTAATGTTTCGTTTTGCATCTTCCATTTCTGATATCTGTTATTCATAGGTTTTGAGTTGTGTTTCCTTGGTGATATATTCGATTTTGATTTATTTCTTTTTGTACATTCATATTTAACCTTCTCTTAAAATATTTATCTGGATTAACAATTCTTTCAAGCTATGTTTTGCGTGATTATCTATTGAAAGCGTTCATTGTGTTACAAGTATAACAGTAGTTTTGCATTATTATTTTCTAGTGTATCATCTTAGTTTTCATCATTTAGGTTTTCCATTTTCAAGTTTACCTCTTTACACCCTTTTCCATACAAATTTCAGGTCTTCATTAGCATAGGTGAGATATCAGATATGTCAGATAGGAACCGGCTTAGAATTTAGAGGTTCATTCAGGGCATAGATTATCCACAACTTCTGGTTGACCCAATGTTTCTCCAAAATTGTTGAGGGTTTCAGGACTTGGAGCAATTAGGGTGCAGATTTTGGAGATAACAGTTATTGGCATGCCAGGTGGGATGCTTGCCTTAATTTTTAAGGAAGTTATTGCTGTTTTTGATATGCGAACAACAGGGTTTAATTATTATTTGCTCAAGGAGTTTAAAATCTGCATATTTGGCGACTTTGTGGGAAAGAAAAGTGTAGATTAGTGCTGTTAATGATAAAAATATAGACTAGAAGCTTTGATACATTTGAATATCTGCAGCTTGAGACACCTAAAAGGCGTGTGAGAACTCTTGCTAGGGCAAACCAGCAAAGAGGAATCAACAATCAACACTGGATACTCGAGTTTATCAAAGGAAAAGTCATACAAGTAAAAGAAATATCAGGCATTCAGCAAGTCCAACTTGTAGAACTTAGCCTTTTGAATCAGAAATTTTAATTACTTTCACCAATACAACAACAAGCTCAAGTTCTACAACAAATTTGTTTCCAAAACCAGCTGTAGTTTCAATACGCCAACAACAGAGTAGTTATCATCCACCATTAATGGCACTACCAAGAGCTTTTGCTTTTGTGCCCTTTAATCAAGGAAGTCCTTCAAATCTTCAACATCATAATGACATTTCTTTAACAACTCTAAAAGGTGTACCGTATTTCACTGGAGAGGGCCAAACCACAACTTTTGAGCATGTCAGAGATGTAGCTAGTCTCTCCAATGTTCATCATGTAACACAAGAAAATGTAGCAGTCAGATTATTGGCAGCTTCATTTAAAGGAAAAGCATTGGAGTGGTTCAAAAGCTTACCGGTGGCTTCAATAAGCACATGGGATGAACTGGGTGATGCATTCACCAAGTTTTTTGAAGATAAATCTGATCACTTGTCACTAGTAGAGCAGCTGACAACTATGAAAAGGGCTCCACAAGAGTAGATGATTGATTTTAACACACGTTTTCAAAAAAGTGGGACAGGATACATGTTGCTGTCAGACCAAGTGCTGATCACACATTTTTGTGCTTATTAAAAAGTTTGAACAACGACATTTTTGTCATGATTTAGACTATGGGAGGTACTACATTGGCCCAATCATTTGCTGAATCAGTGAGGGCAGGAAACAACTTTATTCAGGCAGGTAAAATTGCTCATAGGCGTCCTATGCCTATTTTTTCGAATATACAGCCTAATATGCCTTTACAAATGCCATTGTTCAATCCATTGCCAGCTGTTTCCAGCCAATAAATAGTAGTTGCTGGACCTTCTCAGGAGCTGCAAGAGATTAAATAAAGCCAACAAAAGATTGAAAGCTTAATGCAAACTTTTGAGAATGAATTCGTCAACCTAAGAAAACAATAGTTCCAACCAAGGCGGCCCTTTCAAGCATAGAATTTCATTGCAAATCAAGGATATCAGCAATAGAATCAATGATATCATTAGCAAAATCAAGGACATCAGCAACAAAACCAAGGTTAGTCTCAGAATAGACCAAATAATCAAGAGTATAATGCTGGAAATAGACAAAACATAAATCAGAGGCCATACAAACCTTACAATCGAACACCTCTTAATGTTGCGAATTCGATAAAGGATACAGTACCTATGCAAAACAATATGGTTGCCGAATATGAATGGTGTTTTCTATGTAATCAACCCCATAGCCAAGCTACATGTTCAAATGGTGTAATTAATCAAGCTTTGATGGTGTAAAACACTACAAGTATGCAACATGCACCTGAGGCTAAAATTGAACAACAACAAGATATACCTCCTGTGGATGCTTCATTCTTAAACTAGCAAGGGGATGAGTTATGTGGTTTGAATGGTGATGATCCTAAGATTGTTGTTTATTCTAGAAATAAAAAGAGAGCTCTTGACAACCAAAATATCAACAATGACAGTAATACAAGTAATGCAGCTATTGTCGGATCATCTAAGCCAACAAACTAGCAAGTTCCATTTGCGACTCTTCCAAATACCAGTACAGAGCAGCAACAACAAGCACAACCCGCTATTGCAAAATCACAGCCTAAGATACATACAACTATTCCTTTTAATGTTGTTGAAAATATGAAGTAAATGAATGTATCTATCAATATGCGGGATTCTTTGACGATTCCTAGTCAAGTTGATATTTGCAATTTGAACTGTGAAAGAGGGGTAGTGCTGGTGAAATTACAGCAAGTACTGTATTTACAAATACTGAAGAAAATAGTAGCAAACTAGTGATTCCAACTGTCAAACCTCCTCCCTTTTATGTCTCATTGATAATAGGTGATAATTTGGTTCACAATTGCATGATCGATAGTGGAGCTGCAAGCTCGGTCATGCCTAAAAAGGTAGCAAACCAGCTAAGGCTGAAATATCAACTATTGAAGAAAGGTGTAGTACAACTAGATGGGTCATTCGTCTGTACGATAGGTGTCATTAAGGATGCTAGTCTGACTTTACATACATATCCAAATTTTTCGACATCTCAGGATGTTTACGTCATAGATCTTCCACCATATTTTGCATTATGTTTAGCTAGGGATTTCACAACAAAGATTAGTGGTTACTTTTCATCAAATTGGTCTCATATGCTCTTTAGGTTAGGATATGTTACTAAAATCACAATCAATTTTGAAAAGTTAGCTAAGGACCATATAAAACCTTATGTTTGTGCTGCCATTAATGCAAATCTGATGTCATTTAATAGCGATGAACAAACTACTGATAAAGATTCCAAAACATGTCTCAATGGTATTCCAGACATTTTACTTGATGAATGGGCAATTGAAAATGCTTTTAACAATCAAAACAACATTATTCAAGATGCTGGTTTTGGTAATTACATGATATTGGATCAAAATTCAGTCACCCCAAATCTGGTCAAGGATACAAATCTGATTAATGAACAACAAGAACAGGTATGGAAGATGTATTTTGATGGTTCACGAAGTCAAAATAGTGCCGGTGGAGGTGTGATGCTAGTATCACCTCATGATGATAAGTATTTTGCTGCTTTTCGGTTTTCGTTTGCCTATTCTAACAATGTTGCTGAGTATGAAGTTCTAATTCAGGGCTTGGAATGGGCGAGAAAGTGGAAAATAACATGCTTACAAGTTTTTTGTGACAGTGAGCTGATTGTAAACTAGGTTAGAGGTTTGATTTCTGTTAAAAATGATACCCTAAAGCTGTATAAAAACAGGGTATGGGATATTATTGAAGAATTTGAAGCTTTTAATATAATATCCATACCTAGAGTAAAAAATCAGTTTGCTGATATACTTGCAGCAGTAGGTGCACAGTTTGATATTATTGAGAATATCACAAAAGAGAATGAACATCATGTGAAGGTAGTAGATAGACTTTCAATATCGGATAATAACGTAAATTGGCAAGTTTTTGATTCAGATGAGTAGATATTGAATTTCTTATTGCAAAAGGATGTGTTTTCAGTTTCTAATCAGGATAGACTCAATCAATAGTATGGTGATCAGGTTACACTGCTGAAAACAAACAAGTTACCAAAAGGTTTGGTTACTCTAGAAACTATCTTTAATCCGGATGACCAGGTAAAGAAGGATAAAACTAGTTTACTAGTAAAGGAAGAACATTATGAAGAGTTGGAAATTTTTGAAGGAAAACGGCTAAAGTTTGGTAAGATAAACTCACAGCAAGAAAAACAATCTTTTATTGAATTATTTTAGGAATTTAATGATGTTTTTGCATGGGATTATTTTGATTTGAAAGGTTTTGACCCTAAGTTGACCCAACATACTATAGATCTTGAGCCTAACGCTAAACCCATAAGACAAAGGCAAAGACCTGTGAATCCTAAGCTCCTTTAATGCTAAAAGAATTGACCAAGCTTTTAGAAGGGGGGATTGTTTTTCCTATTAAACATACTTTTTGGGTTTCTAATCTTGTTCTCGTAAGGAAGAAAATGGAGAAATACGATTAGTGTGTTGATTTTAGGGACTTGAATAGGGCTTCGCTAAAAGATAGGCACCCCTTACCCTCTATGGAGGAGATTTTACAGTATGTTTTAGGTTCTGAAAGATTTTCTTTGTTAGATGGATATTTTGGTTACAATAAGATTTTGGTAAAGGATGAAGATCAGTTCAAAACAACATTCACCACAAAATTGGGAATTATGGCTTATAGGAGAATGCCTTTTGGATTATCTAATGTTGGAGCTATGTTTTAGAAAGCTATGGATATGACTTTTGGAAATCTAATGTATAAAATGGTACTGGTATATTTAGATGATATTACCGTTTTCAGCAAGGAGGCTAAAGACCATATTGTTCATCTCAAACAAGTGCTGGAAAGATGCAGAGAATTCGGTATTTCCCTCAATCCTAAAAAGTCTGTATCTGCTGTTCATGAAGGAAGTCTTCTTGGATATATTGTTTCAAAACATGGCACCACTACAGATCTGGAAAGAGTGCAAGCAATTTTAGAGTTCCCATTGCCTAGCCATAAAAAAAGGTTGCAAAGTTTCATTGGTAGGATCAATTTTGTGAGGTGTTTCATACCTGATATTGCAAATCTTTTGAAGCCTTTAACAACAATGTTAAAGAATTTTTTTTGTTTTTAGTTGGACCAAACAATGGATGCGTTGTTTTGAAGCAATCAAAGAGGCCTTATCCGCTGCCCTTGCTTTGGTTAATCCAAATTTTACCAAAGATTTTATTTTATATGCTTATGGCGGGTTTGACACAATTGCTGCAATGCTAGTACAAAAGAATGCTGAAGTATTCGAGCAATCTGTTGCATTTTCAGCAAAAGTTTGCAAGATTACGAACAAAGGTACAAATTTGTTGAAAAGCACGTTCTTGCTATTATTAAAAGTTTAAAATTTTTAAACACTTGGTTTCTAACAGCATGATTCATTTAATGGTAGCCCACCCAAGTGTGAAAGGATTTTTATTAAGCAAAGATTTAAATGAAAAGTGAGTAGGCTGGATAACTCGTGTCATGGAATATGATGTTGATATTCATATCACCAAACTTGTCAGAGGTAAGGGTTTGTGTCACAGTTGGCTGATGACAACTAGGCTTCAAAAGAAATTCCTCCTAGTTGTGATAACGATGCTGGAGGGCTTCTTGTAAAACAAGAATTTTTCATCTAAAATAGTGGCATTAATATCTTTGGAAATTAGGTGCATGCCTATTGTGAGTTTTGTGGAACATATATTCTTTGACCTAAAAAGTTAAGTCCATGTGAAAGTCAAGGGAAGATTTTGTAGAATAGATACTTTTGGTAAGAAAAACTATAAGCTAAAGGTTACCTTTGGAAAAAAACTACAAATAAAGTATCACCATATTATTTGATTTGAAGAGCGCATGTAGGAATGTTCATGCGTTTATGGCAAGACTTTTGTGTAGTATATTTTTTTATGGGTAATAGGCCGAAGCCAAGGTTAATTATTATTATTCATTGTAATTAATTACTATTATTTGTTAAGCTCGACTAAACTCGAACTCAAGACCTCCCAGATAAGAGGCTCACAACTTACCATTGTGTTGTAGGCTCTTGCTTATTGTTGTTTAGTATATTACAAGAAAGTTAGTTTAATTCATTGTTTCTTTGAATTTGTAGGATGTGGGATGTTGGAAGTGGATGCAGTTTAGATATGATGATTTTTTTCATAAGTTTTAGGAATGGTTCGGGGAATGTTGCTAAAATAATTAAAACAAATAAAAAACGAGGCTATTAAAAAGACTTAAAAAATATAAAACCAAGACAACTAAAATAAATTAAACAAATTAAAAGCAATTGAAAGTTGTGAAAGTACATGTAATATTTCAAAATTGCATTTTTTAGTTTTGGTCTAGCAATGTTTTTAGCCATTGGTTTAATCCTGGCAGCCAAGGCTTTTGCAATAATCTTACAGTAGGTATATAGTAAGCATCATCCAAGTAGCAAAGTGGAGAGGACTATTAGGTCAGGGTTTTGCAAGGTGTTGCCATGTTTTGGTCACTAGGTGTGAAATTGGCAATATAAACTTCTTAAGTCTAGGTAAAAGCACATTTTCTCACTCGAGTCTCTAATGTCGAGTTTTGGTAAAACCGTTTGTCTGTTGGGTTTTTGGGAATTGTCTTCTAGTCGGACTTTCGGTTGACTCCATGCTCTGTTTGCAATTTGGTCTTCATTCAAGAATTTGAGTAAGTAGTTAGTTAGTAACTAGTCCTTGTCATAAAGCTGTCCTCAAACATTTGGTCTTTAGGTCACATTGGAACTTAACAGGTAGCAGTCCAAGTTTCAAATTTACAGAAAATGTTTAGTACAAATTTGGGAAAATCATGTTTTGACTACTCAAGGTGATTGGGAATAGAAACTCAGTAGTGCATTTTCTGAAATTTCGATGGAAAGCTAAATGAAATCCTCCTTAAGCGAAGCACTTTTCAAAGAAGAAGGATAAAACGAATCTTGAAAGACAAAGCAACTTATCAGAAAATAGAGGATGGTGATCATCAAGAATTCCTCATTCCTCCTACAAAATTGAAGCAAGGTAGCTATAGTTATCAGATTCCAAAGAAGTGCTTTCCATAGAGAAGAATAATAAAATGATCATTATGAAACCAAAGGGTAATCAAAAGGCCAGTAACTAGAGGACGCAAAGACAAAGGAGATTGGGATATCAAGGGATTAAGTGCTTAATTTGGGATTTGATGATGTGAAAGCCTAAACCTGAATTTTTGAATTCTCTATGAACTATTCAAGTTTTTGTTGACATATGATTATCTTTTGAAGTAATGAGCATTTTCTAATAAAACAATCGATAACGGGAATGTTGTGCACAGGGTCTAGTACATTTAATTTCATTCGCATGTCACAAATCACAAGCAACCTCAAACTGATAAATTATTTATAAAGGAGGATTGAGTTAAAGCATAATCATTGCAGTGACAATTCCATTTTTGAAGAAATTGAAAGCTCTCAAATTGGTGACATGTCTTGCAAAAGCTAGAAAATTTTGTTTCCCTCTTGCTGCATATAATGGCTCTTAGATATTATGGTTACGAATATAATCATCTGAATGGTATAGACAGTGAATGGAGAGAAATTGGTGATACTAAATTGAGCCGTTACGATTTGGGTGATTTGCATAAAGGATCAACAACAAACCCATACAACCTATTACACAAAAATTAATTGAGAGTGGATTAATCTAGGTAGCTGGTTTTCTTATAGCTGTCCAATCTCTAGAGCTCATAATAAATGCATTGTGAGATTTAATCCCAATACTAAGCAGAGAAATAAGCCTAACGATGAAGCATTGATCACACTAGATAGGAGCACAATCAAGAATTACTTTGGGCTGCTTGCAAGAGTAGAATTTATAGAACTTGGAAGTTTCTTTTATTACATCCACTTTTAGTGAGAAAAAGTCATGATGGAGGGGTGTGATGTTGACTGAATGGTTCTAAACGAGGTGGTTTGCTAAAGCCCTAAACTTTGAAGAATGGTGGCTTTTCATTGTGCAAACAATATGTGCTGGGGATAGATATATTGATTGGGCACAACTCCTTAGTGGCTGGATATTTGAAATGATTAGGACTGCAAAGCATTCATCTTCTTCCTTTATGTCGTCATACATCATCTATACCCTAGCATGCACCCAATTTTGGATAGGGCTGCAAAGACTTTGAAGAAGATATTTAGACATGATTTCTATGCCTGTTTGCAATTCACTAGAGCTATGCACATTTTAGAAGGGTGAACGATGCCTTCACCATGAAGCTATGTTGGGAACTGCAAGGATGTTGTGAGTAGAGAACCTCCCCTACAGTTGCAATGATGATTATGAGGTTTGGTAGTTATTTTAGCCAATATCTGACTTTTACATACTTCAAGATAAGTACATTTGATGATTTCCCACATAAGTTGTCGAGTTATACAATTGATAAGGTGATATTAATAGTATTTTGTAGACAAATCATCGAGGTTAACCCGAGGTGTGGTGAGCGGCATAATGCCGAAATCCAGTTTCGTATTTATATAAGAGCATATTCATGCATGTCCAACTATCATGCTATGAACGTGGTAAAAATTGCAAATGCTAGATACTATTTTGAGAAATATGAGGTGTTGAGGCCTCATTTTGATCTTGTTGATTTTGTCAAAGATAACTTGCAATTAGCATTGGCATATCGCCATGTCCCTGCATTAGAAGATTTCAGGGCAAATTGTAGGGATGATGTAGACGCGAGGGAGAGGTCTTGGTCACACTTTGGTTGATCAAGTTAAATTGTATGGCATCATAATTGATGTAGAGGGATTGATTGATGATGAGTCAGACCTACAACCACCTTGTCATGTAGACAAAATAAAAGGGACACATGTAAAGCCTGTATCATTTGATGGGCCAAAAATTGATGACTTTGATATTAGCGTGGCTTCCATTTTGAAAAGAACTAGAGATTGGGTAGAATGGAAGTAAACAAGCAAAAAGAAGTCTAGTTCCTCTACACCCTCGTCAACCCCTACTCAAAGCCCCTTTGCAACCCCAAGTAGATTTGCTATAGTGGGTACACCTGCTCAGACCTCTTCACAACCTACAGGAGGAGGTGATCAACCTCTTGAGAAGCACCAAGGTATCCTGGCTACTTGTGGAGCAATCATAGGATGGGCAACACGAGGAATTGCAAGAGGAGCACCCCTTGAAATCTCAGGAAGATTCAAAGAAGACTCCTATTAGCTCCACTCCTCCCAAGGTACTCAAATTCCCCTTTATTTCTAGTCAACAGAGCACGCCTCCTGTAGTGAGGAAGTTATTTGATATAGAAAGTCTTATGTTGGCTTCCAGAGTTCTAGCAACTCCCTCATGGTTGGAACAAATCATTGAGAAAAAGAGGAAGTGAGAAGAATACAATGTTCCCCCAAAATACTTGATTTCAAAGATTGTGAAGAGGCCCCCTCCTCCAAAGAGAATGAAAGAAGGCCAACATACTAGTTGCTTTGAGCAAAGGTCAAGAAACATGCTACATGGCAATGGAGGTAGCATAGGTAAGGTCCTTAGACAAGTTTAGCCAATTATCTCCTTCAAATTTTGATATAAACAAAATTAATACAGGTCCCCCTCAACATGACAAAATAGTGGAAATGTGGGAGTTTACTAACCAACAGGTAAGGGAGGGACTAGATGAATGGAAGATGACAAAGCTAGGCGTAAGCCCACAATCATTCACCTCTCTGATTACATCAAAAGAATTCTCACTCCCCTCTCCTCTCAGCCTGAATTTTCTTAAGTTGGTAGTTTTGATCCCATCCTTGTCTCAACCAGGCCTTGATTACATAGTTATAGATATATTGACACATGGGTCAGATAGGAAGAGATTGGATATAGGACTTGAAGACTAGAGGTTTGTCTCTTATTGATTGCCTTAGGGCTTATTACAAATTCTTCATTCAATTCAAGGATGTCATCATCATGGACATGGAGCTTGTAATGGAAAGAAGGAGACTCATATGGACAAATAATGAGATTGTTGCAAGACATAATGGGCATGAAAGTAGAGAATGTTGTTAGCCTAAGTATTTTGAAGTCTTTAAATGAACCACTACAAAAGTGGATGTTTTCTTTGACCTTCAAGAGGAACCACACTATCGAGACTCAGAAATCTAGTAAAATTGGTGAATAATCTTAAAGAGACATCACAAGACTGGAAAAATGCTTCATTGATCTAGGTTGTGCTTCATATCAATAAAAAGGCCAAGATATAATTGATATTGAAGCAATGAAGGAGGCATATCAAAAGAATATTGATAATACTATCAGTCCTTCAAATATCATGGAGCACAACTTTAAAAGCTCATTGCAATTGATGCACTATTGTCCATTGCCAGTCAAGAAGCCCAAAACCTATCTAAGAAGATTCTAGAGGTGAAAGGAAATCATCTATATTGGGTGGTAAAAAGTGATAATGTCATAATGCCAGAGGATGAAGAAATGACATGGGTTCTTGCAACAATGAGAAATACCGAAAGACACAGGAGGGAACCAGTAAAGGAGTAGAGAAGGAGGAAAGTGGAAAGGATACATAAGTGTTTCTATTTTATTTTTAGTATGCTTAGCTATAATGGACACTTGTCATGGTTTTGCTGTCATTATTTTCAAGAATTCCATTTTGTAACCGCTTGGGGAAGGCAAAAGGATTATTTATTGCACTTTCAAACTCTTTGTACAGGATTGACAATTTTGATTTTTGTCTTCCCCCTATTGTTGTGACAATAGAGTGAGACTCAAAGGTGAAACTATGGTTGTTCATTGTTAGTTACATAATTTATTGTTGAATGAATGGATGGTTAATGAATGGAGCCAATTGATCATAGATATTAAACTGTCTTGCAATTTATGGTTATAAGGCGACTTGAGTGTCATTATTGGTTTTTGTTATCATATCTATTTCATTTAGCAGAGCTACATTTCTTTTTATGCCCTACTATATGTATGCTTTCATTGTCATGGAAGTATATATGTAGGAAGGTAAAATAATAGTTGTGCTTCATTTTGATGGTTGTGAGAGTGAATGTTGTGATTGTATCTGTTTTAGTTTACAACTTCATTTTATTTGTGGGCATGTCATGGTGATGAGTACGCATTAGCTGCCTCTTTTGCTTTCTGGTCAAGAGCACACCCCACCCATATGCAAAAATTTAAAAAAATGAACTCATTGAGAATCAGCCACAGAGAGTTGTACCTATAAAATTTAATGAATAAACTGTAATAGGAGTATAACTGTTTGTTTAGCTGTTTGTAGTAGGGAACGCCTTGAAGAGGGTTTGAGCTAATACTATAAGAAAGGCTAAATTTTTAACCAACAATAGGCATCCTAGGCTGCATTACACTGTAGGAGCTTTTTGTGGCTTGCCTTTCAATAGGTGCTTTTAGTCTGGTTTTAAAACTAAAGCAGGATTTCACAATAATGCTTATCAACCAACACAACAAGTATGAAAGGTTCCAGGAAATAATAGAGATTCTCAGGATCACAAAATTAATTTCAGTCAAAACTGAAGAGCAGACATCAGGAATGTGTGGGGTTTTGTGAATATAAGGATTAATGGACTAGTTGATTTTGAAAATCTTGAAAAGAAGTTCTGGAGACCAAAAATGCAGACTATGGAGGTGCAACTAGATAAGGTAAGCCCTAACCCTGAACACACATTACTGTTTTCCCTCTTAATTGAAAATAAGGAATGGAATGAATAGGTTCCGCTATTGAAAGAAAGTGGTATGTTTCTTAATCTTGAATAAGGAATGGAATGAATCTTGATCTTGCCTTGAATTTGTATTTTGTTGATTTGACTTTGAACCTCCTTGTCATTTGAAGTCCTCAAGCTTGAAGTTTTGAGCTTGATCTTGTAGCATCCATCTTGTTCTTCCTTGAAGTCTTGAATTTTAGTCTTGCATCATCTTTATCTTTAGCCTTCCAAGCTTCTCCTTGAATGATTTACCTTTCAAAACCAAGAGAGAAAAATATGCATTAAGATCACAAAACGATAATAAAAAAATGAAATTAAGGAAATATGAAACAAAATTACATCTAAATTCCACTTTTTTTTACATTAAAACAAGGAGACAAAAAGCAATTGAGCATGGATTTTCTTATGTCCAAGATAAAATTTATTTTCTTATTGCATCATCAACATGACTACTATTGCTTACTCTTATTATGTGTCCAGATTTATGTGGATCCGCGTTGAGTAGAGGGATACATATACTAGAGATATCTTTATCTTTGTCTTCTACTTTTTGTTGGCCTCCTCGTCCTATGCTATTCATGCATGGTGGCGGGCGATCCGTACGGGGACTTCCATAATTGTATCATATGGTTTTCAGCCTTGGGTGACATCATCATTTTGAGGGACTTTAATACACATACTAGAGACCTTTAGACCACCCTCTATGATTGGGTGATGAATTCGATTTGTACTTTTGAGTCAGATCCAGGCACTTTGTGTTTGTGGCACTTGTCTGATGAGAATGGTGGTCCCCTTAGAAGGTATGGTCCTCACTTTGGTTTTTTGAGTCCTTATACTTCATGATTTTGAATGGGCTCTCTTGCTTTCCTAGTTCCAACATCTACACTTGTTGGCCTCGTTACAAGGGGGAGTGTGGTAAACTACACCCTCTCTTGCACCTCTTTCATTCCATCCATCAGCTGTTTCACCAACTCTCACCTCCCCCTTGCCGATCACTCCCCTCTTAGTCTTACCATCAAAGTCCCCTGTATCCTTTGCACCTCCCCGCCTCCGTTTGAAGTTGCCCCTCGCTTGCATTCTCTTTTCCTTTGTTGATGGTGACCGTGACCTTTTTGCGAGTCACCTTAAGTGGCTTCTTCCCTTGTCCCCCTTCCTAACACTAGTTGTGCCTCCAACACTTATGATCACCTTGCTGTCGTAATTTGAGAGTTATCCCTCTTCTATTCCCTCCACCGCACCACTTCCTTTTCTTGCAGCTCCAAGCACTTAATCTCCTTCCCTATGAACTAGTGGTTTGACAAGGAGTGCAAGTCCTTCCCCACTTGATTCGCTTTGCCTTCTCCTCTTAGTTCTCTTAGTTCATCTAGTTGAAGCTTTTCTATTGTTGCTTTCTTCACCATAAGAAGTGATTGTTCTTTTTGATGTAGTGTAGATCCTTTTACACCTCTCCCTTGTAATCCCTCAAGGTCTTTTGTGCACCATTTTCCTTTGCCACCCCCTTCCACTTTGGATCATTGCACGTTGGTCTCTATCATGTCCCCATTTTTGGAGGCAATTTGATTTAATTAATTTAATTAATTAGGTTGTCCAAAATAATGAATATTTTATGAGGATGACTAATTAATTATTTTAATTAAATAAATAAGTGGTATTAAGTTAATTATTTATAAAGTTATCAAATTAATAAATATTAAAAGGTAAGTTTATATTTAATTAATTTAATAAAGTGACTTGAATTATAAAATATTTTATAAAGTCACTTTATAAAAAAAATCAAGAGTATTACAGATGATAGCTATTCTGAGGTTACTCCTTTGGACAGTGTACCAGGGATAGAGTATAGGAGTTCAACCAATCGGCACAACCATGTGTCTAGTCAGCTGAGAGTTGGCAAGCAAGACATTGCTATTGCGTGCAAACATTTTGATGCTGCTCGCTAGTTGTTAGCAGTTTATGGATGGGGGTCTCCTACTAGTGATGAGCAAGGAGGCAGTTATCTTTCCTTGACAGAGATCCACTCTTTATGGGAGGCTATTAGGATTCTGAGACAGAATTATATGCAATTGGTAGCCGACAGAGATTATCTTATGGAGTGGGGGAGTACAGCATACGAAGCATTATTGGCCAAGGAAGATGAGGTGAGTAAGCTTACTCAGCAGCTCGAGGTGACTTTTGAGATTCTTGAGAGTACACAGTTGGCTTTCGAGGATTCACAATTTCATTTGGCTAAGGTGACCGTGGAGTTAGAGCGACTGCAGTCTTTACCAAATTCTGTACAGTCACATGCTATGGTGTCTGGTGATCCGAGGATGTCCATGGTCGAGATTGTCAAAGACAGTGGAGATGGGAATGCATCCATCCTTGATACTAACATTGGCATATTGGGTTCGTTCCCACTAGAGTCAGGATCAGTTGAGTTGGGTACTGCAGCAGATTGTTGTGGTATGCCTGACATGGTGGTGGCCTCTAGTACTGATGGCACGGAGACTAGAGATGTTGTATCAAAGATCATGTGTGATATTGGTGAGCCGGCAATTGGCATGGTTCCTGCTAGTAATACTACTCCCTTGGTGATGTCTTCGGAGGTAGTAGTCAGTTCCAACATGGTTAATGATCGATTGCAGTCTGAGCCATTGACTAAGATTGGCGCATTCTATCGGCATTACATTGTGAGGTGTGCTCATCAATTTACCTTTGATGACCATGTTGATGAGATGATGATACAGAGATGTACTTTGGTTCCTAGTGCTTGTCATCAGTTATGGGATGGTTTGGCGCCTCAGGATGAGAGTTGTGATGGGCATGACATGGCGATAGGTTCTGCGGTTGACAGCTTGATAATAAATGACTTAGAACAGGAGTTTGGGAGTGATGCTTCAGCGGTTGTTGTTATTGATTCTACTCCTTTGGCTATGACATCTCCTGACTTAGCTGGTGATCAGTCACAGTGGGTTGTATCACTTGTTCATGGTGAGCTGTTGACTGAGGTTGGTTCTTTTTATTAGCATTATACTGCAGGGTATGTACATCAGTTAGCATTTGATCCTTGTGTTGAGGAGTTGATGGTAGGCAAATTTGGTTTGGGTTCCATTTCTTGCTGTTTATCTTGTGATGTCTTTTCACCATCAACGGTGCATGGGAGTTATGGTTATGAGACAGTGGCCGGTGATCTGCAGAGTTGTGTTGACTGCAAGAGTTGTACAGTGTGTGGATTCTCCATACTTGGTACAGTTTCATTCGGGAGCATTCACCATTGTTGCAGAGTTGGATTATACATTCCGTATAGGCCAGTGGGATGCGTTGATGGTATTTATTGTGTTGGCAGCTTGATTTGCCCACTTTACTTGGGTTCTGATGTTCTAAGAGTTTGTGTCTCGTGGGTTTCTGACTGTGGCAGTTGTGATTTTGGAGTTTGGTTGAACTGTAATTGTCAGTTTGATTATGGATTCCTCTTGGTTATATTGCAGAGGATATTGCAGGAGCCTATGTTAATTAACAGTGGTATAGTTCATGACTACATTTGGGATCCAGGCGGATTCATTGGTTTATTGTTCAGCCATTGCTTGGGGACAAGCAATTTCAGGAAGGGCAGACTGTCATGTCCCCATTTTTGGAGGCAATTTGATTTAATTAATTTAATTAATTAGGTTGTCCAAAATAATGAATATTTTATGAGGATGACTAATTAATTATTTTAATTAAATAAATAAGTGGTATTAAGTTAATTATTTATAAAGTTATCAAATTAATAAATATTAAAAGGTAACTTTATATTTAATTAATTTAATAAAGTGACTTGAATTATAAAATATTTATAAAGTCACTTTATAAAAAAATCAAGAGTTCCCCTTTTGAGTACATACATGGACTTTGTAAAAGGAAAAAAAGAACTAATATTAAAACTCATGTATTATCCCACATTGGCAAGACGGAAGCGTGGAGCAAGTGAGGAAGGGATTAAAAGAAAGAGGATAGCTTTGATTTATTCATGCTTGGAAATATCAAAGAAATTGGGAAATTTGCTGGAGATTATGTCTCAATAGTTTGGAGGACGAAATCCCTTCAAGTTGGAAATCTTGATGCCATTGAAAGATATGGTCTTGAGATTCAACATAGTAGCAGTTCGAAAAAGCGAAACCGAAAATGCAGGCTGAAAAAAGCGGGTACGAAAAAGCTGTCCGGAAAAAGTGGAACCGAAAAAGCAGGCTGAAAAAGCGGGTACGAAAAAGTAGGCCGAAAAAGCAGTTCGAAAAAAGCAAAGTAGAAGGGGCAGCATAGAAGAAAATTATTACAGCCATCTACAACTAGGTTCTTTTGTTAGTATTATTTTTTAGGGTGTTATAAGCTTTCAGCTGTAAGTGTGCATTATATCAGCATTATCATTTTGTAATCCATGTAAATGCCAAAGTCTTGGCCATATTTCATGAGCATTGTAATTTTCATTGCAATTAAGAAGATAATAGTTGCTGGTGTCATTTAAGAAATTTAATATCATTATTTATCGGCTAGTTAGTGTGCATACCAATTGTTTGTAAAAATGCCAGTTGGCTGTAGGTGTTCATTTCTCATGCTTAGATCATATATATACACTGAATATTGTCAAAATTAGTAGCACACTCATGTTAGGTCATTGTGTAGTCCATTGTAGTCTTCTCGCACAAGATTCTCATTGATGAAAATTGAAGAAAAAGTCATTTGAAGCTAGTTGAAATACTATATCAGTCATACATCCCTTGCATGTGAATTGTTTGACGAAATTCCTTGAGCTTTCATCAGCATTTTTTGAGGGCAAATTTGAGGAGGGTTATTATAGTCTCACACACCACTCTTTACAACATCCACATGCAACCCCCTGACCACATCAACCATCCCTCCCCGTTGTCATCTCTTCACCTTTACGAACATTTGTGAGGCTTCACATCCGTGAGCAGTAGTAGAGCGACAAGCCAAGGAGGGTTCCAACCAAAACTCTTCAAGCTGGGTATTATGGTTTTGGAGTCCTGCACTGTGCTCTTTAATAGGGTGGTTTGCACTAGTTCCCCTCATTAGGTGCAACACATCATCCCAACGATCCACAATGCTGGGCCGACTTTGGACCCTAACAATTACAGGACTATCATGGTCGAGCACACCTTTGCGAGACTCTATGCCACCGTGTTACACACAATTCTTTCCAAGGAGCTTGACAGGTGTCATTGTCGTGCGAGTAAGCAAGTTTGTTTCAGGTTATACTTTCAGACTATAGATTTCATACTTGACTGTAAAGGCTATTATTGAGGAGGCTCAACATTGCTTAATGAAAGTCAATTGCTTGTTTGTGGATTTCTGTAAAGCGTTTGATTCCATCCCTCAAAGTGCTCTTTTGCAGAGACTTAGAAACATCGGGATTCCAAACATTCTATGGACGACTATCATGAGGCTTTACAAGAGTGTAGTTCGTAGATTCAGGACCCCCATGGTTTTTTGGAGCCTATTCAGAGTACTATTGGGGTGAAGAAGGGTTTCCCTCTTTCTCCCACTTTGTTTGACATTTACATTGATGAGCTTGAGGCCTTTCTTAAAGACTTCTCACTCTCAGGGGATGGTTGTTACTTCTCACTCTCAGGGGATGGTTGTTACTTGTATTGGCTTCTGATCTCCATCTTGCTCTTTGTGGATGATGTGGTTCTCTTGGCCTCCTCCCCTGAGGGCCTTCAACGACTTTTGGACATTTTGGTTTCCTTCTGTGATTTGAGGCAGTTGCTGGTTAATCTAGGTAAGACTTGAGTTATGGTCTTCAAGCAGTTGAAGACCTCTCATTTGCACTTCTTTTTCCTAGGTGAGGAGATTGAGATCTCATCTTCATACACAGACCCGAGAGTTAGGTTCTTAGGATACCGCTTCAATATGAGAGGTGATATGCAGTCGTACGTCAACAAATGTTTGGGTTCCCTCTTTCTACTTTAGAGACAATGCTTCTGGCATCACTTTTAGGACAACGCATCCAAGATGTCTCTCTTGGACTCTTTGATTAGATTGATTGTGGTATATGGATTCGTGATTTGGGGGCCCTCTCTCTTGGTGTCAGATTGGGCTCTCAGTTGAGAGACTGCATACCCTTCTTCTCTGATGCATCATCAGGTATCATTTGTCCACTCCCACCAGTATCATTTCGACTGAGTTGGGGGCTCAGCTCCATAGGCTTAGGGTCATCTTCGATATGGTTTGGTTTCATCACCAACTTTAGGTGTTTGCTGATTTTGCTGAGGGCCACCATAGATATGCGTAATTGGCCTATCGTTACTCGAAGATGATTATGGGGGCTGACTCCATTGGTCGGGCTTGTTGTTGGTATGCTTAGGTTTTTGTCCTTTTGGATTTTGTGGGCATTGAGATAGCCCGCCTCCCACCTTCCAATTCTCGGTGGATGCACTGCTCATATTCTCCCTTCCTAGCAAGAATTGAATAGGCACGTTAGGATGTACATTTATAGACGTTATATTCATATGACCTGGATTGACCCCTAGAGGGGGCTTCGTCTGAGGATGGCCCTTTAAACTGAGCACTATATAGACAAACAAGATGGGGTCATTGTGTGTCCATCTTACATTGCACAACACAAGACTCATGCCCTTTGTATCCTCTTGGGTTCCTTCGGAGTGGGCTCCCATTGGCTCCGCATTTAGACTGATCACCAGATTGATAGGGAAGACCGAATTTCTATGTCAAGACCATCTTCTTTAATGGCTACAAATCCTAGCTCATCATCACTTTCACTCTGAAGTCTTTCCTCAGATTCCTCATTTTCATTTGCTTACAAACAATTTCTAGGTCTTCTAGGATTAAACTTTCCTTTATACTTTTTCTCCTTTTTAGGACATTTAGATGCATAATGACCAAATTCATTACAAGTCCAACATTAAAGATATTCTTACCATCTAGTTCTCTTCTTACAAGAAGGGCTATACCTTCTTTGATCTTCCTATCTTCATCAAGTCTGGTTCTATTGCTGCTAGCAAAATCTCCATGAGTGCTTGCACTTCTAGATAGACATGGATGAACCTTAAGGCACTAAAAGCTGTCTCCATTATTGTCAATTCTCTAGACTGTCTCAAACCAGCTTCTGCTGCTTCCAATCTTCCAAGCAAAGTTTCCTTGGTGAACTTATCAGTACAAGGTATTAAAAGCTCAATCATCTATGCTACTTGCTTGAATGGTGGTGTCAAAATTTTCAACATCTTCCATACAACTTCATCTTCTTCCTTGGCTCCACCATATGACTTGATTCTTGCAACAATCTTAGATATCCTACCAACATAGCTTCTTACATATTCATCTTCCATCATTTTAGCATCTTGAAATAAACATATCCAATTCTGCTATCTTATCCTTTTTGTATGTGTATCACCTTCAAAAGTAGATTCTAAAGCTTTCCAAATCTCATGAGATGTATCTAGTGACTTTACCCGACTGTATTTATTCTCAGGAAGAGCTGATAGTAAGGCTTCTCTAGCTCTCATATTGCACATGAACAAATCTCTTTTTGCTTCACTGCAATCTTCAAGCTTGGCTTCTTCCACAATCTTTTTGTTGACCTTTGTCAAAAGCCAATATCTTGGACCCATTCATAGTAGATGAGTCTTCATCTTTTCTTTCTAGCTGTTATAGTTGACTCCATCAAACTTAAGACTATCCTTTTTGGAATGACTCACCATTGATCTTCCAAAGCTGTTAAGCTTTTCCTTCAAGGACCAGAAGGTCTGATACCAATTGTTAGAATATATAGTCCACTAATATAATTGAGAGTTGGGGGGGTAGTGAATCAGTTATACAACTATTAAAACAATTATCAACCTTATTAAACCTTAACCATATGAGCAATGTAATTAGCAACCTGTTGATGTCAGTTTTGTACCACTACATAACATATTAGCAATTGAATATCCGATACGGAGTATCAAACATACAATTCCTCTCTTGAAAAGTTAATGCTCATGGGATATGAGAATAACTCCAATGTTCCTTACACTTGTGGATACTCACTCAGTTTTATCGATGTGATTTGCTGGTAATCACGTAGGTGGCTTTACGCAAATTGTTAAGGATGACTTGGAATTTGGTGGGATGATGGAGTTGGTGGTTCGGTGTGAATGCTCGATGATGTTGGTGAGAAAGTGATGGTGGTTGAGGGTGAATGGTTCTTACGACTGGTATCTTTCTAACTCTCTTCTCCTAAATTCTAAGTCCTAAACTTCTTGCTATCCTACTTCTACTCCTATGGATGGAAGACTAGCAAATGGGCTAGGATCGAATCTAATGAAAGTTAACCAGGGGCTCTACCTTCACAAATGCAATGATTCTAAGGAAAAATGAACTAGTTTGCGACACAAGCCTTCCCAACAAGCCGCCAGGATGCTAGTGGTCTAGTATTGATCCCTGTCAAACATCTACTAATGCTACCAGATAACTATCCATCTACTTTACACTTACTTAACAACTTGAAATGCAATCAACTTTAACAACTTGAAAGGAAATTTTACTCTAACTATTTGGAAGTAGAAACCATGCAATAATACTAGACTCTTAATCACCATGCAAGTCCCAACAATGAGAAAGAAATAGCGAATTTTGGCATTATTTTTGCAACAATTTTCTTCGACCTTTACAAATGAGAGCAAATGGCCTTATATAGAGGCCAAAATGTACAACCAACGGCAGAGATAAAGAGGCAAAACCGATGATCCAGATTGGATCCTAGAAACCCTAATTAGGGTTGCCACCCCATCGGCCAATGAGAAGAAGCCACCTTGTCAATGGACCAATGAAAAAAGTGTAGAAGTGGCAACCAATGAGAAGACACCAAAATGATGGCCAATCAGAAATAGACAATTGTCTTATCCTAGAAGAAAGGGAAATTGCCACTTGGGCTTACATTAAATGATGTTCTGATATGACTCTCCCTTTTTCTTTCATTCTTTTAGCTGAGGCAATGAACCTAGCTAGCCTTTTGTTGACTTCTTCCACGGAAGGACAAGGTGTGTGCCTCATCGTGAGCTCCGCCGATTTCATCACACTGTTTGTTGCTTGTAGTGTCTTTTCATGATCCTTGCCATACTCTTTTGCGAATCCAATGAAAGCATTTAGGGAGGAAAGGGTGTTCAAATGTTTCTTCTTGATAGCAACCTTTCCTAGCTCATCCAATCTCGATCCAAGTCTTGTCTCATTGATATCCTCCTCTCTTATGTCTTCAAAATCAAGCGCCATCCCAACATCGCTCATCATGGTTGAAATGGAAGTGTCGATGCTTGGGTTGTGCTGTGCAACTACCTTTTGTATGTCGACGCTTGGGCTGTGCCGTGCAACTCCCTTCTGTATCTCTTTGAGTGTTCTTGATCTGGCAGTCAAGGCGACAAACCAAGATTCGACTGTACCCAATCCTCTTTCATCAACCAACTTGGCCCTCTCCAAATATGCATCTGGTAGCCCAATGAACGCCTGTAGCCTGGGAATAACTAAATCTTTCATGGGAAGGAAATCCTTCCTCTCTTCTTCAAATAGTCTGAACTTGTTTCTAACAGTCACTAATGATTGAAATGTTGAGATGAAGGAAGACAAGAAATTTTGCCTACCTTGGATTGTATCATGGATCGAACCCTTGACTTTGTGTAGCTGAGCTGATATCTCTTCTAGGTTTCTCCCGCTATCTTGAGGAAGGACTGCCTGGTGCAACTGTTGATCAAAGCCATAGCCTCTTGGATCTCTTCACATTCCATATCATCTGTGTTTCTTCCCAAGTTGCGCTTTACTATCTCATATTCTTGGGCCGTAATCTCATCCACTGCCTTATTGACTATTGGTATAGCAATCTGAACCTTTCGGTGACCATTATTGTCGCTCCTGATTACCTTTGCCACCGTCTTTTCCATTTGCTTTTGGTTCTCGCTATCACCTTTTCCTATTAATCCTCGGATGTCTTCAGCTATTCGGGCAGTTACTACCTTGCCTTTTGGCATAAGCATTTGCCTTAACCATAATGGTGCGGTGCATCTTCCCAAATCTGGATTTGGTTCAACGAACAAAGCATCACCTACGGCCTCGGGTGCTTAACTTATTGCCTCATTGTCAATCGGCCCATCTTCTTCGCTAGTTATTGCCATATCATCTCCTTGTTGGTTTTCTGAGAGAGGGGAGTATTTGGTGCTCTCACTGTAACCACTTGATTCTGAATCAGAGCTCACTTCTACCACAACCTCTTTATTACTTGAATTGACCTCTTGGCTTCTAGCCTCAACTATGCTTTCCCTTGATGGAATTGTATGCTATCTCTTGGCTGAAGGTTTCGGATGTTCTTTTCTTTTCTCAACCTCCAACGCTCTCTTTTTGCCTCTAATTGTTTCCTGTTGCCGGCTACTTCCTTCACCCTTCTGTCCGACTGATTTTGTTGGGCCCTCTTTTGGCTTTATCTTCTCATAGGTAAGGGGAATCCTTTGTCTTTGTAGCCTCCTTAATCTTTCATTATACCACGACTCGGTATGCACATCAATTGCTCTTGTAGGTGCCTCCAAGGAAGGATCTTGATGGTCATCCCAATCTACTGGATTCAACTCCGTTCCTTCTACTGTATTATAATTTCCTCTCAACACATTACCATCATCTTCCAATTGATCGGGAATATCAAGGCCTCTTCATTTGATATCTCTTATCAGGTTCACTGACAATCTTGAGAAAGCTAGCTTTCTCACATGAAAGTCATCCTTAGCATTGGCCCAAAAGTCCTGTATAGTGGGAACATGTTTAAATGCATTTCCATGAGATGCCTTGATAAGACCATTAGGATCAAATCCTTGCCTTGCTCTGTACCATCCTAAATGATACCATTCCAATTCCTTCTCTGCAGCTGCAAAGGTGGCCCGATTGGGGCAACTATCATTGCCAATTCCGATTGAGAAGGTAATCCCTGTCTTACCTTCATTTCTCATTATTCTATCATAGTGCTCAAGTTGCCTAGCCAATTCCATCAAAACTACCTTGTTGGGTGGGTACCTTGGAAGTCTCTTGGGACAAACTGTGCTCCCTGCTACTCTAATGTAGGTAAATTGCAGAAATTGGATGAACCAACTCCCAAACTTCTTTATCTTTGCTTCTGCTTCTGATGAAAGTCTCTTAGCAGGTGTCCCTTGTAGTACCCTTATTGTCTTCATGGAAAAGGCATCACAAAATAACTTGTAATCCTTGCTTTTGTGCAAATGAAGCTGTGGAGCATTCATGCACCAAATATTGCCTCGGTCAATTGCCAACTTCATCTAAGGCCCTAAGTCCCGGGCTCTTATACAATCTAGCAATTAGGTAAAACAGATAGGATCCCATATAGAACTGCTTTTGGTTTTGTACTGTTTTGAGTTGCAACTCTAGATTCTCATTTATGATCCTAGCCCAATCAAATCTTCTTTTTCCTTTTTCAATTTCATCAATGAAGAAGTACATCCAGTTTTCAAATTGCGTACCTTGAGCTAGGCCCATGATCCGGTTGAGAAGCACAATGAGATCTCCGTGTTCTGATTTGAAGTCCGCCGCTGTAAGCTTTGATGACTTAGTTATGCCCTACTTTCTTTTGTGTAGCCAATCCTGCTTTAGATGTGTGAAATAGGCCTCTTGGTTATCTTGAAATGATTTAGCTGCTTGATCCATCATCACTACTGTCATGCTCTTGTATTGGGGAATGTTAAATGCTTCTTCTATTGCTTGTTCACCAATATTGGCCAACACCCTCTTCCCTTCATAAAAAATGATGGATTTACTGATCAGATCAAACTTGGATGTGCATTCCATAACCAATTCCAGATAGGGCAATGTAGGAGGAAAAGCTGTTGTGTGTACAATTCCGCTTATGTATATCTTCTTTGCCAAGGGGGATTGACCTTCCTTTAGTCTGTCCTTTACTTCTATCATGTTTACTGTACGGACATTGGTATCGGTTATTCGCTTCATTTTCGAAAAGAAAGTTGTTTTGGGCAACATATCCTCTTTGTCTTTCTTAGTATTTGTTCCCTTAGGATTCTTGCTTGCACTACCATCCTCCATCTCGTCGCCCTATTACAGGATGGTAAAGTGGTGGACAATGAATGCAAGAAGAACCAAGGGAGACAATATTTAGACAAGAATGAAAGAAGGAAGTTAGCTTAAGGACTCTTTTCAATTCTAAATGATTAAAAGTCACCTCCACCAATAGCTGGATCTTTCTTTTGGAAACTAGGATCAGACTTTGAGAATTTCAAATCCCTTGAAAATCAAAATTTTAATTCTTTGGAATTGTCCACCTTTGGCCCCAAAAATCAGACTTTCATCATGTATTTCCTCTCCAAACCAAAGTCGCCTAGGTCTGATATAAAATACAGTCCCAAATGGAGAAAATCAGATCTCCATCATAAATCGCCTAGGGTATAAAAATCAGGTCTGCCCTTAAAAAATGCCAAAAGTGAAAATTCTGCTCTCAAACCAATTCGCCCAAGCATAGAAAGTGTTCTCTTCTCAATAAAAATCGCCAGATATGAGAGAAATCAGACTGCCCCAGCAAAATCGCCCAACAATGGATGATAAATCTGCCTTCTCAAAATCGTCCAAGTATGGAAATTCTGCCCAAAGAGAAAAATCGCCAAAGGAAGGAGAAAATCTGCCTAAGTATGATGGATCTTTCTGCCCTTTGATACTGAAAATTGCCAAAGACAAGTGCAGATCTGCCCTCTTAAAATCGCCAGATCTGCCCTCTTAAAATCGCCAATCATGGTGGAGCAGCTCCAAATTGTCTTTAAAAACTTGCCAACATAATGTCCATCTGCCCTAGCTGAAAGAAAAATTGCTCAAGGGATGCCAATCTGCCTTAGGAAAAACGCTAAAGAAGAGAGAAAAATCTGCTCTTAGCCAAATCGCCTAAGCACTGAGGAGGAGTGAGGAATGAGGAAATGAGAGGAAAGAGTTTCCTCTTATACCCAACTTGTTCACTCTCCTTAGCTAGCCGACTGGGACCCTGGGAGCAAAAATAAATAAATTAGAACACAAGACATGGCCTCCAATTAAATGCTAAGCAAAAAATTAACTTTGCCAAGATGAAATTTACTTTTTTTAAATTGCCAATTAGACCAAAATTGCAAAAAGGAAAGTAAATAATGCCTTGGAGATGCTAAATGTTTCCATTTAATGATGATTTAGCAATTAATATGTCATTAAAATCAAATTTTGGCTAGCCAAAGCCATTTTTTAATATTAAATTACTAATTTCATCAAAGGCTTAAAAATTTTCAAGGCTATTTTAATCCATTAAAGCCAATTTTTTGCAATTCAATTCAAATCGATTTTGCCAAGTAATTTTAATTTTTGACAAAAATAAAATCATTTCTAAAGTCTAAAATCGATTTTTGCAATTTCATTTCATCTCCACAAAATTAATTTTTTTACCAAAGAAATTAAAGATTTTCCAAAAAAACTCTAATCTAACAAAATTTCACTTTTTGAAAATTATCCAAATTTATACAGTTATATCCAAATTTTCGAAAGAAATCATTTAAGTACAAATTTTGCAATTTTATCTTGCCGGGTGTTGTTTTTTTTTTTTTTCAAAAATTTTGTCTGGCCTAAGGATGAAATTGCTTGTTCTAGAAAATCAAGTCGAAAGCGGGTGAAATAAACCTAGCCCTCTCTTCTTGGCCCTGAAGGTGTCCAAGACTTAAAAGAATTTTGGACAACTCGAAAAATTTGCCAAGACGATTAAAAAAGGAGGTCCCCAAAGTTTTGGGGCAATGGTGTGAGAACCTCACAACATAACCATAACAAGATACTCATACACAACGACACCATATATGTTAACTAGGGAAATCCTTGATCAGAGGGAAAACCCCAGTGGGTTTGGTACCCACGAGATGATGTACTAATATAAATATTCCTTGTTAGAGGATGGACCCTGTTAGAAGTCTATGAAAACATTCAGTACATTTCAGTCCCTATTTAGGATACTTTGAATCCCTGTTAGGAGTTGTGCCAAACCTATTAGGAGTTGTGCCAACCCTGTTAGGAGTTGTAAAAGGCAGATGAACCCACTGTTCAAATAGCTTTAGGGGTAAGACCAATGAACTCACTGTCCAAATGATCTCTGTATAATTCCTTGCAGAATAATAGAATTGAATTGTATTTCTCCTTCCTCTTTCTCTGTCCTGTCAACCAGAGTTTTGCTCCTTTTGATCTTGATACCAGATCACAAACTTCGCATCCAATAATCCTTTGGATCGCTTACTCGCATTTTCCAAACACTTTGCTCTTGTTTACACTTTCTTGAACACTTTGCATTCAATCACTTCTCACAAACAAGGAAAATACTTTCCTTTATACCAAGTCCTCAAAACAATTCCTTGAGTCGGCCTTGAGGCTTTCCCAATTAATTATAATAGGACCACAATAAGTTAGTTAATTATTTCACAATCATATAGCACTATCGGCTCAATAGTCTATACAACTTCTCCCACGTGCGATTTCAGGACTTGCGCACTTGTTGATATCATCATCAAACTGTCCTCTATCATTGTATAACTTCGTGTACCCTAATTATATCTCTGTTAAGAGATAAATACAATCATCAGAAATTGCTTCTCAAGTGCTTTGTTTCTGTAGTGCTCTTTGTAAATCATGTATATCTTTCGTATCTCTTGGACTTATGTTATGCGCACTTAACCTCGTCATCAGGACACAGTGTGGAACATGTTCTTAACCGTGTGTCACCTGACCATCAAAACTCTGTCCGTACGACCATGATCTCTGTTTGCTACTCTGCTAGTCTTCACAGAATTATTGCTATGTTGACATCAATGACAAAAATAGTCATGAATGCAAAATGTCAATACTGCCACATGCTCTCCAATGCTTAGGATACTCCCCCAAAGGAATACCATCAACATTCATGCTAATAAATCTATCGCTGTATGTGTACGTGGTAGCTATCTCACTTGCCTACGTGGAGTCCTCTCCACTTCATAGCTCTCCTTTGTGTTGTCTCGGCACATACAAGATGGCTTCGACATCCCTCATGACTTTTCAACATTGGATTTCTATCTTTAAGGGATGCAGTAAAAAACTTTTCTGTATCTATTGTTTCTTTGACTAAGGATATTCTACCATGTATGTATCTCAGTCCTTTGTTTATTTGTTTGTCATAGATTTGTTTTCTATCTGAAGTTGCTATAACTTGCCGTCACTCCTTTTGCCTTTTGATCCACTTTTTGAGTCTTCCTACTCACTTTCTTTTTATACTGATAAACTTCAATTTAACATGATGACTCAGATTTAGGACTGGAAACATATTCTTGGATCTGTTGTGCTGGAGATGTTTATGATATTTGTGAGTTGTGTGGTATTTCATGCTGACTGTATGAACAATATATAATCATTGTTTTACTAAATAAATATCACCGCTTATGGTTGCCAATAACACCTGTTGTCATCTTCTTAATATGGCCTATGAAGTTCGTCCAACATGTATTTCAGACTTCTGTGCTGTTTGAATATATGTGGCTGTTGACATCTTCAGAAAACATTGTATGTGTTGGACAGATGAATTCAGGTTCATTACTACCATCAAGAACATAAGAAAATTTGATGCTTATATTATCCATAAGCATTCACTGGTCTCATTCTATATATGTGAACTCTCATCATATGATCATCATTCTTCACTAAACCTTTTACTTAGTCAAATTTATTTAACAACACCTTCAATACTGCCATCAGTTTTGACATCAATGACAATTTTTCAACACCCTTTTGATATTCAACTTTTCTACACCACATATCGCTGCCTTCCCAGGAGAATTTCACTGCTATCAAGATGTGAAAGTGTTGCCAATTAGCAGAGCTATGTTTGCTTGAATTTGTTGTTAAAATGGACTCACATTGTTCCCTTACAGAGGCGATGAGTTGTTTGAAGGGTCATGTCCCATGCAGAGGCAGACTTGGCCCATTTAGCCTAATAAAATCATTTTATTTATTTATTTTTCCTCACTTTTCTACACCGGCGGGTTTAGAAGGATACAATGCATGTTTTACTTCGTTTATTTATTCCTCAACTAAATCATCTTCTTGCCTTGATTTTTTTACCTAACTCATTGGGGCGGAAATCACACATGGGAGAGGAATTTGGATTCCTCAAGGGTGGCAGAATCCACCACCATTAGAAGAATTTTCCTCTCATCTTCCTTTGAATCCAATCTCACCTTCAACTGATTTTATTTCATCCACTCATTCTTCATTTGCCTTCTCCATGCAATTTTCATATTTCAATCATCATTTTGGGAAGCAAAAACATGTTTTCATTTTGTACAAGCGAGTTCTTTATTTCTACCCTCTTTATAAAGGAGTAAAATCCAAGCATGTGAGAGGAGAATGGATTCCTTTAAGGGTGGTGGAGTCTGGCACTCTTAGAGGAATTTTTGTCTTGGCTCTTAAATTTCCTCCAATCTCAATATCTCAAAAAATTACCATCCTCCACGTAAGTTGACCTTTGTTTCATCTTCTTTTCTTCTTCTTCTCTTACCCTTCCTTTTTGTGCAATCTTGAAGATCAAGGAACAGATGCATTGGCACATAGGGCGAAAATTAGCGTTGCTAGAGGAATTCAGATTCCTCTACGGGAGGTGGAACTCACATTTTCTAGAGGAATTTCTCTCCATTGTCACTTTTCCTCATCTCATTGTTTCATCAAGCTCACCTAACTATCTAACCTTCGCTTATTTATTGATCTTCACTTGATTTTGGAGGCCTCAAAACACGTTTTTATCCATAAATGCCAAGTGGAAATCAAGGGGCAGAGAGGAATTCTGGATTCTTCTTGTCAACTCAATCTCCACCTCAAGAAACTCAGTCCAATTAGTCTTAATTTCTCTTTCTTAGGGTCAAATTTCATTCCTTTTGTTGAAGTCTAAGGGCCTCAAATATACACTTTTGCACTTGCTCAAGGAGTGGAATTTGGGCCTTGGAGAGGCATTTGGATTCCTCTAAGGCTAGTGAATTTGCCATACTTAAGAGGAACTTTCCTCTTGGACATGCCTTTACCTCACTTTGTCTCTGATCTGATTTCACTTTTTTTTATTGCTTGGACCTCAAAATTGTCCTACTTGCTCACTTAAACTTCTCAGCAACTTAACAATAGGCAGATTTTAGGGGGGAGGAGAGGAATAGAAGCAACCAAAGGAGTGCGGAAAACAAGCAAGTTAGAGGAATTTGGATTCCTTTGGGGTAGGCGAAATCCATCATGCCCAAAGGAATCTCCTCTATGCACAACTGCTAATTTCTAGGATCACTTCAGTCCCATAGACCCTTCTTGTTGTCTTGTTGGACATTAATATCATTATCTTATCTTTTCTTATCTGCAAATGTAGAATCATAGCCATTGTTATTGATGATTTCCAAATGCAGATTTGGATCTCATATAAATATGAGATGAGACATGTCTCTATGGTGTAAACATCATTTAAATAATATTATATTAACATGAACAATAATATGTATATATATATATATATATATATATATATATATATATACATACACACACAATAATATATATTATTAACATGGATAAGTATATGTAGGAAATGATGATTACCAATAACAATAATGTATATCAGATTTAATCAATCCGACTGAAGCTACAACTTTAACACTCCCTCTTGGTTAGGGAGGATTGATATAAAACACTTTATGTTCTCAAGTATATGAAGAGATATCATCTTACCTATAACAAATTCCATAACTTTAATATAAGCTTAAACACCACCTTAAGTGTGGTCTATAATAGTAACTATGTCATGGTGTCTGACAAGATCCGGCCCAAAGAACCATAACAAGTTGGTTATCATGGTGTTCGACAAAATCTAGCCCAAAGAACCATGATGAGTTGGTTATCATAGTGTTCGGCAAAATCCAGCCTAAAAAACCATGATAACAGGTCTACCATTTATAAGATCGCCACCTTACAATGGTTACCTTCTGTCTGTTTGTTATCATGACTACCAGCACTTTGGGACAATAATTTAATGTCATGATAGCAGGTCTACCATTTATAAGATCGTCATCTTACAATGATTACCTTTTGTTTATATATGTCAATGAAAGATCGTCGCCTTTCATTACATATCATATGTGAAATAGTAACCACCATGAACTCAGTTAGAGGGTGGTACAAAGGCTTTCACTTTAATTTTCTCTCATAGAGAAGAATTCATTACAAGGAGTTTCACTTAGAACTTCTCCTCATAAAGCAGATATCATTCACAAAGGATTGCACCTCAAAAATTCTCCCTTTGAACAATGATCTTGGGAAGTCAGGGCTAGTAGTTACTCCCTTAGAGACTCTCTTCCCCAAGGATTCTTGTCAGACTCACTCAGAATTTGATTTCTAATTTTCTGTTGATAAGTCATCACTTCCTCATGATATACATAGGAGTGGGCTCATCAAAATCAAGCAGTTACACACATGTATTTCTAGACTCCCTTTGAGTATTAATCTTCTAAGCTCCTGTGTTTCCTTAGAAGAAGTGTCGTACTCCCTCTTAATGTAGAAGAATCTCATAATCTCAATCGTCAAAGATGTTTGCTTCAAGAGCCTCGGTTTATCCATCTTGATCATAAGGGTCTTTGGAGCTACCATCATTAGATTGAGTCTGCACAATATTTGGAAGCATATGTAAAGTACTAGCCTTCTTTTCTTGTAAGAATATCATTAAACATAAAGGAAAAGATCAAAGCAAATAATCCTTATAGTATGTATAGAATTACAAATAAGAGAGAGACTACAAAGAATAGATAAATGTAAAAGATAAAAATACTTATTTGCACATAAAGATTTAGAAATTGTCCTTTTAGATTATTTGAGAATGGAACATCTCCCCTCTAAATAATGTTCAAGTGGGAATGAAACATTGACTATTATTCCCCCCACAATGTGAAATGTCCACTCATTCTTATTTTGTTTAAACAATTTTGTATCAAATATGGCAACTCCTTTCTAAATTCCAATTGCTCTTTTCGTCCAAACATTTATTTAGTTTAACAGTAGAAGTGAACACGTCCTTCCATTCTATCAAACTCTTCCACAATACGCCAATATCTTGATTAATCATGATTGTGCGACATGAATGACTCTACAACTCATACCTCAAGTTTCATTCATCAAGGAGAGACTCATAAATGGTTCAAATGAATTCTTAAAAACTTCATTAACGTCTCACAACAACTCAAATTTCCCTACAGTAACTTTTGCAAATACAAGTCACATCATTTATAAGTCATCACTTCCTCATGGTGTACACAGGGGGTAGGCCCATTAAAATCACATGGTCATGATGTATGAATCACAGTCCTCTTGACAGTGGCAATATATTGATTATTTAGAAAAATCCATCTCAACATTGTTTACTCCCTCTTAAATCAATAAGACTGAGATCACTGAAGATTAACTAAATAACATCCTCAGTCTTCTCCCTTTCTTTCAAGGTTACTTGAAATATCATCCTCCCTTTGATTCTCAATTTCCCTTTTTTTCCTGTAGTGTATTCGGATTCGGTCCGACTTGGATACTTCTATCCCTTTTGGTGGTCTTATGAATGTTTGTCTCCCTTGTTAAATTCTATGCCTTGGTGTCCTTGTTTATGTTTTCTCTTACCCTTCGTTTTGTTGGGTGAATATTTTGCAACCAATAGTTTTGAGTAAAAATCTAGTTGCAAAATAGGATGACTAGCTAGAGCGTGTGAGACAGAGTCTCTCCTACCTAAAGGGGAAGACTCCCCTTTCTCATTGTTCCTTGGATCAACTCAAGGTAAGCAAGAAGTCGAGAGATTTTATAAAATGGGTGTTACCAATATCCTTTCTTCTTATCTTTCAAGAAAGAATCCACTTACTCGTGGAGCGAGTAATGGGCAGGGTGAATCTCTAACTACACTTCTATCAAGAGCTGGAAACAATGATACCGATAAACCTTCACTAACTCAAAGGCTAGCTGAAAATATGCCAGTTTGGCTCTAAGTCCGATCGTACTTCTATATGGAAAAACTTTACAATTAGGGCACAAAGACTCTTAAAAGTAAAAATAACTTAACTATTTTGTGAATTAAGAGAGAAGTATAAGCTACAGACAAAGCTTCTAGCTTCACACTTCCATAATTGCTCCTTTTCAAAGCTCCGGCTCCAATTGCTTCTTAACTCTTCTATAATGAATTCACAAGATACAATTACCCAAAACACAAGATAATGTAATAACCCACCTCTGATCTGCCCTCAAAAAAATGCTGATGAAAGCTCAAGGAATTTCATCAAACAATTCACATGCAAGGGACGTATGACTGATATAGTATTTCAGCTAGCTTCAAATGACTTTTTCTTCAATTTGCATCAATGAAAATCTTGTGCTAGAAGACTACAGTGGACTACACAATGACCTAACATGAGTGTGCTACTAATTTTGACAATATTCAGTGCATATATATGATCTAAGCATGAGAAATGAACACCTACAGCCAACTGGCATTTTTACAAACAGTTGGTATGCAAACTAAGTAGCTGATAAATAATGATATTAAATTGCTTAAGTGGCACCAGCAACTATTATCCTCTTAATTGAAATGAAAATTATAATGCTCGTGAAATATGGCCAAGACTTTGGCATTTACATGGATTACAAAATGATAATGCTGGTATAATGCATACTTACAGCTGAAAGCTTATAACACCCTAAAAAACAATACATAACAAAGAACCTGCTTGTAGATGACTGTAATAATTTTCTCCTATGCTACCCCTTCTACTTCGCTTTTTTTCGAACGGCTTTTTCGGCCTACGTTTTTGCACCCGCTTTTTCAACCTGCTTTTTCAGTTCCGCTTTTTTCGGACAGCTTTTTCGTACCCGCTTTTTCAGTTTGATTTTTCGATTCCGATTTTTCGGACTGCTACTATGTTGAATCTCAAGACCATATTTTTCAATGGCGTCAAGATTTCCAGCTTGAAGGGATTTCGTCTTCCAAACTATTGAGACATAATCTCCAACAAATTTCCCAATTTCTTTGATATTTCCAAGCATGCCTAAATGAGAGCTATCCTCTTTCTTTTAATCCCTTCCTCACTTGCTCCACGCTTCCGTCTCGCCAATGTGGGATAATACATGAGTTTTAATATTACTTCTTTTTTTTCTTTTTACAAAGTCCATGCATGTACTCAAAAGGGGGACTCTTGATTTTTTATAAAGTGACTTTATGAAACATTATAATATTTAATTTAAATAGTCACTTTACCGTTGTAACTTCAAACATTAAAATAATATACCAAATAAACTCGAAATCCCACATATAATAGCTCATCAGAAAGAGCCCAACAAAACGCATCTCATCCTGTCACTGAAAATTGAAGGCACTGCATCCCCTTATTGGCTTACTAAAAATAGTAAGTCTTTCCGAAAACCCAACAAATGAACTCCGTTTGGCCTGTAATTAAATTTGACTAGGCCAAATAACCTCAGGATCCCTTTAGAAGTCCTGGTTAGCCCTCGGGACCATACAAAAATGGGCTAACGACAACATACCTCCAAACTGGCTAAGTGGAGGACATTACAGATAACATGAATCAAAGATAACTTAGATGAATTATAGACAAAGCTTATAACTCACACAAGTAACAATCTCACTTAGTGAAAGCTAAGTCTCAAATGCTCCTTTTTATTCACTCTCTCAAAATAGTGCTTACACAAACAAAGTTTTGCTGGCACAATTTCTGTATAACACTCTTGCATAAAGATAATGATGATTTTACAATGAGGGGGCACTCTTTTATATAGGCACAGGAGTTGAGAAAAAGGTGGAGGAAAAAGTGGGAGCAACTTAACCAACTTTGACCTAGTCTAACTAAAAGATAAAATATAGGGTTACATGCAACTGCACATGCAACTCGCATTACATCTTTTACATACACATGTAACTCGCATTACATTTAATTACACATCTTCATGTAATACATCCTCTTCAATTACAAACATGAAAGAAGAAGAAAGATGAAAGAGAATTAAAACAATCTTAGGGATTGTCCTGAAAAGGCCTTGTACTTGGCAATGCTATCCTGGATGATCACATGATTGGGAGTTCCTGTATTTTGTGCCACTGCATTCACCTTGATAACCATGATCTTGCGTTTTTTGATAACCATTGACTCTCTTTAATGAATTGTTTGTTGTCATTTGAAAACTTTGACATGTTCAAGCTTTCCTCGCTCGAGTTATCGTGAATTCTCCTTCTGTAGATTGGCACATTCTGGATTCTTTGACACTTTGAAAACCTTGACGATGTCAGGATGTAAACTCGGAATAACTTTCCATCAACACTTTTAACTTTTTTTTTTTGAAGTAAAGTGCTTGGCGCATGGGAATGCGTGCAAATGGATGTTGCTGATTTTCAAACGTGACTTAGGGTTTTCAAGGCATTATTGCATGAAAGATAAGTATATGTAAGTGCAACATGTAACGGGAGATGAAAGGTGAGATGAGATGCGAATGCGAATGGAGGATGCACTTTACATGTAAGTGCAAATGGAGGATGAGATGGAAAGCATGGAAAGATGCGGAAACATGTATTTGCTCATGGAAGCGCAAATGCATATGAAGGGATGGAAATGGAGAAATGGAAGAGGGATAATAAGCTTTATAGTCACTTTTGGTGAAAACACAAAAAAACGTGCCTTTGGAAAGTGACTCAAACATGCCAAGATGCAAAGCACTTCAACACATTCAAAAATTGGAACTTGGGAAAGAACTAAAAACATGAAAATGAACAAAATCTTCATTTTAAAAAGAAAAATGCAATTTCCATGGCATGGATTTCAACAAGTGGTAATTATCAAGCAATTATGTGCATAACATCAGCAAGATAAGCACAAATTAAATAGCTAGAAAGAATAAGTCCACTTACATGAAGATTAAGTGTCAAAAATGAAAGAGAAAGGTGCTCCAATGTTGACAAATTCTCCAAAAATGCAAAGACTTTTTCCAACTTTGCAAATTCAAATGGGAAAGGGCAGCAAACAAGGTGTTTTGTATGCTAGATGCCAAAATGTGCCCTAAGAATGCTCCAAAATCCAACATTTTTGGGATGCATGTGCTTGGGATGTTTTTGGTGAAAAACATTTTTTTACCAAGATGCATGAACAAATCGATTTGATGTTTAATCATCAAACATGCACCAACATGCAATGTAATCCCCAAATAAAGCCAAATCGATTTGTATTGGAGCAAAAATATTGATAAAAAATGGAGTTATATGCTTATTTCTTCAAAAATGTGCCCTAGATTTGAGCTTCCAATAATGTTTTTGAGCATGTTAGGTACATTTTTGATGTATGAAAACTCATTGCCAAGCAAAAACGCCTCCAATGAAAAAGATTTCATGCAAATCCATCAAGAAAATCTCCCTTCATGATCAAAATCGGGTTCTTGGAAGGCAAAGACATGCATTTCTTCAAAATCAGACTTTTTGAAGGGCAATACACATTAAAACATGTTTCAAGTTAAACTTGGACCTTTTTGGGTCAACAACGTGTTTTAAAATGTGGAAACAAGACAAATCAGACTTTTTTGGGTCAATGACATGTTTTAAAATGTGCAAGCAAGGCAAATCGGACCTTCTGGAGGGGAATGCGCATTTTAGGTTACATCTCACCTTTTGGATGCAAAGACATAAAAACTCACCTTTTGATGTAATGACACCAAAGATGTCCACTTTTGATAACCTTTTGATGTAATGACATCAAAAAGGTCCACCAAGTTGAACTTTATATGAAGTGACATGTAAAATGTCCACTTTTGATGGATTTAACATGTAATTGCATATAAAATGTCCACTTTTGATAACTTAAAGTCATTTAATTCACTTAATTTCATAAAAATGTTACTAAATGGGTCATAAACAATATTTAGATATATTTAAAAATACAACATATAAACATCATTCAAAAAGTAACATTTAAATGAGCATTTGATTTAAAAATAAAAAATTAAACTGGAAATATATAGTAGTAACTCAACTTAAAATTTTAACATAAAGTGCACTATAGTCACTTTAACTGAAAAATTTAAAGTTGAAGTGACTTAAAAGCATAACAAAAAGTGAATATAAGTTATATTTATCAAAAAGTGAAAGTCAAATTAAAAATATAACATCATATTTTTAATTCGTGCTGTTGCACCAAAAAGATCCACTTTTGAGACACTCAAACGACCATATTTCTTGATTGACAACTCCGATTAAACTCTAGGTTAGATCAAATCGAAGGGAAAACTGAAAGCATGGTATGAGTAAAACTAAAGGATTAAAAACCAACAAAAGCAAACTCAAAAGCAAAGAAAACGAAGATGAAAGCTTGAAAAATCAAGCAAAGGCTCGACAAAAAACAAAACGAAAAAGACTTGACGAAAGCCTTTAGTAAAACAATTTGATATATGAATTGAAATGGATCAGTCGCTCAACATTAAGCAATTGAGTATCAAATTCAAGCTTAGAGATACATGAAACTATTTCGAAAAAGTTTGGTGTTGTTACCAACATTTTGTGGTGAAAAAATGCAAGACAACACGCTTGAACGAAGTCAAAGGGGCATGGGCTATTGTTGTGTTACGTAGGTTCTATGTTACCTACTAGACTCGTACCGTTCTCTATTTTCTCCATGCTTCGGTGATAGGTGTATTTGATTTTCTTTTCCTTTCAATATTACTCATTATTGGATGCTAGTATGTTATTTGTCTATCCTCATTTATGTAGTTTGTTCTCCCTTAGTTTGACATCAAGTTGCATATTTTTAATGCTTTTATACTTTAGGGTAGACCCGTGTTTCTACAATTGCCATGTACCTAGTGTTACGTCTGTACAATTTCCACATGTCACTGACATTAGATATTTGAAAGTGATGCAGGAGCATCTTGGGTGTAAGAGTAATTAATTTCAATCTTTTCTATTTTAATAAGGACTAGTAGACAGAGTGGTTACTATTTATGGGAACTTGTTATTTTTAGTAAGTTTGTCATATGAGCTCGGAATGTTCTCATTTTCTATAGGAAGGTTCATTTAGAGTTGTAAGCCTACCATAAAAATCTCTTTGCTCAAGCATAAGTATCAGAGAAGTTATTGCAGATTTTCGGTGGAAAAAATTGGAGAAAAATCTTTAGGCTCCTCGTTGGAGGCCTTAGAATGCCTGGATGAGGTCCAAAAACTCGAAGGAAGGGTGTTTGCGCGATTCCAAGCCTATTGATTTGGAGCTAGCATTTCCGAAAAGTGGTTATAATAGCCAATCAAAGCAACGGTTTGTGAGTTATGGCCTTTCAAAGTTTGGCTAACCAAAATATCTAAAATAATTGTCAAAGATGCATTTGGCCAATTTTATGTATTGTTAGGGTCTGTCGACCTAGGTATTAAGTTTCAATGTCTAGAACCTTCTTGGGCGGCATAAAATTGCCTATTTAAGAAAGGCCCGAACCTTGTCTAGGACGAATCTGGGTGATAGTTCATAGCTTGTCTTGCAGATTACTGTAATGAAGGTACCCATGTGGGTTAGCATATCGTACTTGTGAATTCTGTAATATTGCATCTGTGGCGCAAATAAGAAGTCCATATTTTGTTCTCGCAATTGCTATTGTTTCCTTGTTTTCTGTTATGATTTATGGTATTAAGGGGAACACCCTTCATCAAGTGGTATCAGAGCAAGAGTTCTTGAGTGTATGGACAGATCACCGACTTTGAGGCAATTTGCACCAGGACCTTGGGTTGGGTGAAGTTTTTCAAGAAGAAGTTCTTGAGTGTGTAGACAGATTGCCGACTGTGAGGCAGTTTGCACGAGGATTGTGATTTCAGCTAAGTGTGTAGACAAATTGCCGATGTGAGGCAGTTTGCACGAAGTCCTTGTGTTGCATGAAGTTTGTTTTCTATAGACTTGAACATGGAGAAGAGAAAGAAGAAGATGACTTTTGTTATTGGATGGATTTTGAGGATTCCTATACTTGAGAAAATTAGAGCAAGAAATCAAGAGGCATTGCAAGTTGCATTCTTTGATATATAGAAGCAAGTAAATGAATTAGAAGCAGAGTTGTGAAAGAGAAGAGCACGCCAACATAAAAGAGATGTTGACAATTCCTTGGATACGAAAATTGTTAGAATCTGAAAAGATTAATAACCCAGAAAACTAGTGCAAAGAGTAAATATCTAAACTATGAATGCAAATGATACAAAATCAAAATAGCATCATAGAGTTAGTCTCCAAGAGAGTAATGCAAATGCTGGAAGCAAAATAGCATTAAGAGGATGCAAAAACAAGAGATATACAAATACAAGCCAGGTAGCATGCTTATATAGGCTAGGAAGAGGGAGGAGGTGGCAACACCAACCAATGAGGAGCAACCATCTATCGGACTAAAGATAGCAAAGTATCTTCCCAAGATAGCTAATGGATGCTCACATGTAGGAAGGTGACACCTCACAACCATTCACCTAATAAGACATGCTTTATTAACCTAAGCGAGATTATTAAAAGTGTAGGAAAAACCTAGCAAAATAGGAAAAATAAAAAACTACACTAACACCCCCCCATAAGCGAAGCTTAGGTGGATGTAGAAATGGGTCCCGGCAAGTCAAGCCTGATGAGGTACCCATGTACATAAAATTCCCCCAAAAGAGAGAGAAAAGAGACTCCCCAAAGAAAATTAGGACTCCAAGTGAGAGGAAGAGGCCCCCCCAAAAGATGTAGCATCCTGCACCTCCAGCAAAGCTTGCAAATTTTGTCCGGTAGATCCACTTACATCGAACAATTTTTCTTCCCTTAGAAAAAGGGACAAGATCTCAAGTGTGGTTCCTCATCAAGGAACTATACTCTTTCTACATAGCTGTATCCCACTCAAAAGTACCAGAAGCCTCATGAAAGGACTGTGGATTTGAGGCAGTAGCAATGAAGATATGTAGAGCATCCTGGAATTGTGAATGAGTCTGCTTGGTGTCTGATGGATCCCCAACCCAATCACCTGCAAACTGCAAGGTCTATCTAGCCCAAAGTGGACCAGAAGATGGAGAATCTAGAGGAGAATCATCAACCTGTGAATGATGACTAGGAGAGGAAGGAGGTGAGTCCTCTGAGTCACTCTCTGCATCAAAAGTGGAGGTAGAAGACAGCTCAAGTGAATCTGACCCATCAGGAGATCTATCATGTATTCCAAGTGACTCCAATGTCAAAGTAGAAGGCAACCCTGTGACCATGCTCTGCTGGTTAAGTTGATGCAAGTAGTGGAAGTTAAGATGGCCAAACTGCTCATGCCATAATCTGCTCACATCATTAGAGTGAGTGAGAAAAATAGTCAAAGGAGGATCAGGAACAAGGTGAGAAAACATATAGAGTCTTGACTGATGATCTGCTCTCCCAACTGCAATTGTAGAATCATTGTGCAACTCACGTATCTCCACTGAATCAGGAGTGAACTCAACCCGCTTGCCTAAACCTGTGTGAGTGATCTGGTGTACCAATAGGAGATTAGTTGACAATGAGGGTACATAAGGAACATCATGGAATGTGCCATCCCCCACATCAACAAACCCTCTCCCGCACACCTCAATAGGAGTGTTGTCACCCATCAACATAGAAGGCATAGTACATTGCTCCAAGGATGCAATTTCTTCCTTAGATGAAGCCATGTGGTGTGAAGCACCCGAATCAAGAACCCAAGTGGATGGTGAGGAAGCAACTGCAAAAAGGGCCTTGCCCTTTCCTTTCCCCTTGCTGTTTTCTTTTTCTTTGTTAGACCCTTCATTAGAACTTTGTTTGATAGACTCAGGAACACTGATATTATTCTTCTCAAGAATGTATGTCAAGTGATCAAGTTGTTTCTGCAAACATTTATGTTCATCATGACCAGGTCTTTTACAATAAGCACATTTGACCTTTTCTTTCTTAGGTTTATTGCCCTTGGAAGATGGTGTATCAATAGTTGCTTTTGAAGAAACTGGCATCTGATCCTTCTTCTCCTCGCTATTCTTTTGTTTCTTGTCCTTACTATTGTTGTTACTACTTTGTCCTTGTTGTTCTTTTGTGCCTTGGTTGGCAGCCAAGGCATGTGACTTAGAGGACTTAAGAATGCCCATCTGGATTAGCTTGTCCTGTTCTCGAGTGAGATTGATAGCAAAATCATCTAAAGATGGCATGGTGAATTGAGTACCAAGTGCACCCTTAGTAGCATAGAAGGTAGAGACAAACACAGAATATTCTGAACTTAGCTTAGAGAGAATACTAAGAATCAGTTGTTCATCTTTCTTTTCAATTCCACATTGTTTTAACTGCAGCCTTAGTGATTTCAATTTGGTGAAGAAATCTTGGATTGTGTTGAAATTGCCTGGACTCAAACTTATTAATTCATTTTCCAACATATGACCCCTCATTGAATCTTGTGTGCCAAATAGTGTTTCTAGCTTTGTCCATACTTCATTTGGTGTATCCAAAGACTCAATGTGAAATAGCAAGTCAGGAGAAACAGACAAACACAATGTTCCAAATGCCTCATCACATTTGTTAAACCACTTAGGCTTATCTTCATCTTTAGCAAGTTCAGTTTCAAGTCCCATAGTTATCCTATTTAATCCAGCTTTCCTTAAGTGAATTGTCATGCGTGATTTCCACTCAAAGTAATTGTATGGAGTTAGGATGGGCATATTTGTTTGATCCATGATGAAGAAATGCAAATAAATGCTAAAAAGAAGAGAACCCAGCCACGACAATGTCCCCCCCCTTTTTACTCAATCAAAGAACCCCCCCCCAAAGAATTATGATTTGACACTTTATTTTAGTGCATTTACAACTACCACTAGAAAGAGATACTTAGTGGTCTTGATTTCAATGCATTACAAACCCTCATGAAGAGCATATGCTAAAAGTGAAACTTGGGCACAATAATCAAAGAAACAAACAACACCACTGTGATCTACTCGAAAAATCATGCACTTTCAAAAAAAGAATCACCTCGATACGAGGTCGTATGAGAAAGTTATGATCCTCCGAAGTTTCCAAAATGAGAACTATGCACAGTCACGGCTGAGAATTTGCAATTTCTGAAGAATTCATGCATGAAAATCAAAAAATAACTCCACTAGTGGATAGAGCACAAAAAAATAGCCAAGTTCATAACAAGAATCATCAAAATCGAAGTCCGTATGAGCAAGAACGAGACATTTGAAAACTGCATTCAAATCTGCGGCTGCCAACGGAGAGGGGTATGGCTGTAGCTTTGCATGCTCGATTCTGAAAAATATACAACTTGCATGCAAAATCTAAAAGATACCCAGATGGTTTTTCGAGGCTGCGAACAAAACCCAGAAAGCGTTTTTCTTGCTGATGAACAGAAGATGTTGCTGTAGTGTAAATCAGACGCCTTTAATAGTAAAAAATGGCTCCAAAAATCAGAAAACAACCCCAACAACCAAAATATGACATGCAAATGCTGGATTAGCTTCTTAAGTCCATCAATGGCATGCTGGAACCTGCAAAACTGATTGAAAACTCCAAATATGCAAGTTGGTTGTCAGATTTGAGATTGAAACCCCAGAGAAAAACCGTTTTTGTCAAAACTTTTCTGATTCTCAGGTTCATCCAAAGATGCAAGAGAAGAGCATACTTCGTTTTTCAAAAAACTACAATAAAGTTTATTAGCCCCCCCCGAATCTCTCAAATAAGGAAACTAAAATCTACTCTTGCACATAGAAAAGCTCTGATACCATGTTAGAATCTGAAAAGATTAATAACCCAGAAAACTAGTGCAAAGAGTAAATATCTAAACTATGAATGCAAATGATACAAAATCAAAATAGCATCATAGAGTTAGTCTCCAAGAGAGTAATGCAAATGCTGGAAGCAAAATAGCATTAAGAGGATGCAAAAACAAGAGATATACAAATACAAGCCAGGTAGCATGCTTATATAGGCTAGGAAGAGGGAGGAGGTGGCAACACCAACCAATGAGGAGCAACCATCTATCGGACTAAAGATAGCAAAGTATCTTCCCAAGATAGCTAATGGATGCTCACATGTAGGAAGGTGACACCTCACACCATTCACCTAATAAGACATGCTTTATTAACCTAAGCGAGATTATTAAAAGTGTAGGAAAAACCTAGCAAAATAGGAAAAATAAAAAACTACACTAACAAAAATGGAAGAACATCTAGTGGAGTGTCATACATGTGGTACAAAAGAAGAGCAAGAGGATGAAGATACATATACTTGTGAACTTGAAGTAGATGAAGATAGATTTGAAGTTCAATTCATCACATCATCCACAGATTGATGGATAGACAGAAGTTGTGAATCGCAGTTTGGAAAACTTGCTTAGATGCTTGGTTGGAGATAAACCAAAAAGATAGGATATGATTTTACCACAGGCAGAATTTGCATATAATAATTCTGTTAATAGGAGTTTTGGTAAATCACCTTTCCAAATTGCATATGGGAGTAGTCCCAGAAATGCTTCTGAATTGAGGCAATTGGATAAAGGTGAGATAAGTAGTGTAGAAGCAGAAGATTTTGCTGAACATTTGAAGAACATCCATGAGGAGGTGAAGAGGCACATCATAAAGATGAATACATTGTATAAGCCTACGACAAATGTGAAAAGGAGGTATAAGGAATTTCAGATTGGAGATGAAGTCATGGTTCATGGTACATATAATAAGCTGAAGATGAAGAAGTTTGGACTGTGCAAGATAGTGAAAAGACATGATTCTGGAAATGCATATGAAGTGGAGTTGCTTGCTGAATTGAATATTTCACTAATATTTAACATTTTAGATTTGACAGAATATTATGAAGGAGGTGATGAAGATGAAGTTGTAGAAGTGTAGTGGAGTATTCCAGCAGCTAGTTCGACTACAAAGGAGATTGAGGAGATACTGGACAGTCATATTGGCAAAAGTACCAGGAACGAAACTTATGAGGAATATCTGGTCAAATGGAAAGGGAGGCCAGTTGAGGATTCATCATGGCTAGCAAAGGAGGAGGTTAATCCTCTTGGTTTTCCTCTGAACACCGGAGACGTGACGAGGTCACTTCTCAAATTACCTTGGGTGTCTGATGCAGGAACATCCTTGGTGTAAGAGCAATCTGCATCACCCAAAAATATTTTATTTTTAGTCTTTTCTATTTTAATAAGGACTATTAGACAGGGTGGTTACTGTTTATGGGAACTTGCTATGTTTAGTAAGTTTGTCATATGAGCTCGGAATGTTCTCATTTTTTACAGGAAGGTTTATTTTAGAGTTGTACGCCTACCATAAAAATCTCATTGCTCAAGCATAAGTATCAGAGAAGTTATTGTAGATTTTAGGCTCCCTGTTGGAGGCCTTAGAGTGCCCGGATGAGGTCCAAAAACTCGATGACAGGGTGCTTGCGTGATTCCAAGCCTATAGATCAATAACTGGCATTTCCAAAAAGTGGCTATAATAGCCAATCAGAGCAACGGTTCGTGAGTTATGGCCTTTCAAAGTTGGGCTAATCAAAATATCTAAAATAATTGTCAAAGATGTATTTGGCCTACTCTATATGTATTGTTAGGGTCTGTCGGCCCTAGGTATTAAGTTTCAATGTGTAGAACCTTCCCGGGCGGCATAAAATTGCCTATTTAAGAAAGGCTCAAACATTGTCTAGGATGGCTCCGGGTGATAGTTCGTAGCTTGTCTTGCAGATTACTGTAATGAAGGCGCCCATGTGGGTTAGCATATCGTATTTGTGAATTCTGTAATACTACATTTGCGCCGCAAATAAGAAGTAGATATTTTGTTCTCGTAATTGTTGTTGTTTCCTTGTTTTTTGTTATGGTTTATGGTATTAAGGGGAGCACCCTTCATCAAGAAAGGTTATTTCTTTTATCTTTCTCCCATCGGTGAAACAATTGCGTATTCAATTTCAAGTGTTTGTTATCACAATCAGTCACCAACATTCCATTTTAAGCATCCCCATTTCCTAGAAGTCTATATGTTATGTTTCTCCTTTGCCATGTCAGGTGGAGCATGTCACTGTACTTTCTTTCTTATGCGACATGTACCCTTTGTTTTTAATTTTCTATGTGGACAATGTCTTTGTTTGCTATCTAATGTTGGGATAAGTAACTTGCGCATTTTCCCCAAGATTTGCATTCGAAAAAGCATTCGACTTATTGTCACACTTTTCCAATCATTTTCCTTACTCAAGCATAGATATCCTTGAGTTGCGGATATCTATGGAGTAGGTTTTGATGGTGAACGCCAATCGCATTGTTTTTGGTCTATCTTCCCCAACAATACCAAATAATCAAATTTGGCAGTTGCCAAGTTCTCCATCAATGCTGATGAGAAATCTTCATTATCATTTTTGTCATTCTGAATTTTTGACTCTATATGCACTTATGTGTCGGGGTCATTATTTTATCGCCGGTATCTTCCCATTCATGCAGGCTCCTTAACTTTCCGCTATATCTTAGTATTTTCGTACCTCCTTACCCTATATAGGCGGCATAGTACTCAGTCGGATCCTCCTCATATATCCGGTGATTAGGCTTTGTTACTGCTTCTTGTCATGAGCCTTTCCTTTCCACATGACACGTTCCACTTGAATCGTAGGTCACCCTTGTCATCTTTTCATGGTCTGTCTATATTTGAAGATTATGTCTTTGTCCCTCCATCTTCGTTCCACATACAATGTTGTGTGAAATTCAACAACTCTTTCCTCATTCTAACTATGTTGCAATTATCATCAAACTAGAACATAGCAAGATTCACATCCAAACTGATGAAGGCACAAACCACAACCAAAATGAATGCAACAGGAAAAAAAGAGAAATTTTATTATCAGTAAAATCTGCTACTACATTCAGCACATGTAAACAGACTCAAATACATGCCTTATGGGCTTACAATGGTTAGATCCTGGAGAAAAGTCCTCCTCACAGTACCTTCTCTCAAACTCCACCAAGAACTGCCTTTACAATGCTAGAAATGTTCTTAAATAAACCCCAATTAGGCTTAAGGTTAGGAATACATTCTACAATATGCCATTTCGCATCCACCGCCAAAACAAAAGGTTCTAGAAATCACGTTAGAAGCCGGTGTAAAATTAGAAGAATCCAAAAATGGTAGTCCAACTTCTGGGAGGCATAACTTTTGATCTGGGACTCCGATTGATGAACTGTCTACATTTTCGGAAAGCTTTGAAAGTGCTCTATAGCCCTATAGACGAGCTTAGCTCGTCTCCCATTTTTCGGGCTCGTACGAGGTCGTTTAGTGTCTCAAATCTGACTCAGAAGTGCTCTTAGGAGGTCTCAAGGCAACTTAAAACTGCAATAACTTTCAAACCGTAAAGCCTTTTGACCTGATTTTTTTTTTGGAGTGTTTTAAATTACAAATACAATCAATCTTCCAACTTACACCCTCTAACTCATCATAATTATGGCTCAATTACAAAACAACTCATTTTTTGCATTGACATGTATTCCAAGATTGTCAAAAACTCTAACCCAAAAACCAATAGTGGAACTATGAGAGTTGGAATCTTTATTTGACTCAAATGGGTATCTAGAAATGAAAACACTTTAAACAGAAACTAACACTAAGCATATTTTTGGGTGATACAAGATTGCCTTTACACTACTAGATATTTTTGCATCAGACACCGAAGGTAGATTGAAAAGTGACCCTGTCACTTTATAGCTGGTAGAGGGAAACCCAAATGGGCAACCTCCATTGCGGATATCTAAGTTGAGTCTTCTATTGGTCGTCCTTTCCACTTCACCAGGTATTCTTCATACTGCCTATTTCTGGTACTTTGACCCACATGACTATCTTGAATGTCTTCAATTTCTTCCTTCGTCGAAGTGGGAATTGGACACAGCTCCAGCATCAACCTCTCATCTGTACCATCATCATGGTATTCTTTTAAGTCTGCAATATTGAAGATAGGAGAAATGTTAATCCCATCTGGCAACTCCACCTCATATGCATTTCTTGACTCATGTTTCTTCAAAATTTTGCAGGGACCAAATTTCTTCATCTTCATCTTGTTGTAGGTACCCACTGGAAATCGTTCCTTCCTCAAGTATACCATAACCAGATCCCCTACTTGGAACTCCTTATGTCTCCTCTTTTGATCTACCCTAGCCTTATACTGTTGGTTCATCTTGCTAATATGTGCATGTACCTCCTCATGTAGATTCTTGACATGTTTAGCAAGTTCTTCTGCCTCAGCATTTGTCCTCTCCCCTTGCTCCATCTTTCTCAGCTCTGGTGCAGTCCTTGGACTATTCCCATATACAATATGAAATGGTGATCTACCAGTACTCCTGTTTATAGAGTTATTGTAAGCAAATTCTGCTTGTGGTAGAATCAAATCCCAGCCGTTGGGCTTATCTCCCACTAAACACCTCAGCAAATTGCCGAGACTTCTATTTAACACTTTTGTTTGTCTGTCAGTCTGCAGACGATGTGTAGAATTGAACTTCAATTCCATCATCAACTTCTTCCACAAAGTCCTCTAGAAATATCCCACAAATGTAGTATCTATGTCAGAAACAATACTCTTTGGGAGACCATGTAGTCTCACCACTTCTCTAAAAAACAAATCTGCAATATGTATTGCATCATGAGTCTTGTGGCATGGAATGAAATGCACCATCTTGGAGAACCTATCAACCACCACAAATACTGAGTCATTACCCCTTTGTGTCCTCGGCAATCCAAGAACAAAATCCATACTTATGTCCTCCCAAGGCTTTGATGGAACAGGCAATGGCTGACAGAAACCAGTATTGTGACTAAATCCTTTGGCTGCTTGACATACTTGACAACTCTATACAAACTTCTTCACATCCTGTGACAATTGATGCCAAAAATAATGTTCTCTAATAATAGCAATAGTCTTATCCCGATCAATGTGTCCTGCCATTCCTCCACTGTGTTTCTCCTTAATCAAGTTCTCCCTTATAGAACTCCTTGGAATACATAATTGGCTGCCCTTGAACAACATACCATCCTGAATCAAATAATCTATTCGCTTGGTCCTGTTTAGAGTAACAGGTTCTTTACAAGCCTTCCATGCTTCAGCAAAATCGGGATCCCCAAGGTACAGATTCTTGAGTTCATCAAACCCAACCATTTCAACTTGCATTACTGTCAGCAACAATTGTCTCCTACTTAATGCATCTGCTACCCTATTAGACCTTCCAGTTCTATGTTTCAACACAAATGTATAGCTTTGCATGAACTCTACCCATTTCAAATGTCTCCGATTCAATTTACCTTGGCTATTTAGGTACTACAATGCCTGGTGATCAGTATACAAGACAAATTCTTTTAGCAATAAATAATGCCTCCATTTTTTTAAGGCTTCAACTATTGCATAGAACTCCTGATCATAAACATAATACTTCTTCTTTGCATCATTTAGTTTTTCACTTAAGTAGGCAATAGGCTTACCTTCTTGGCTCAATACAGCCCCAATAGCACTACCACTAGCATCGCAATCCACCTGGAACACTTTATTGAAATCAGGAAGTGCCAACACAGGTTGCTCTATCACGTTCTTCAAAATTTTAAAACTCCTTGCAGCCCCTGTAGTCCACTTGAACTCTTTTCTATCCCCCCTCATTGTTTCAGTCATGGGTGCACATATGCCGCTGAAATTTCTAATGAACCTCTTGTAAAAACTAACTAGACCATGAAATGACCTCACCTCAATAGAAAACCTTGAAGTAGGCCATTCCAGGATAGCCTTTACCTTCTCTGGATCCATTTTGAGACCCTCAACTGATACTAAAAACCCCAAATAGACTAACTCCTTTTTGACGAAGCTACACTTCTTCAAATTAACCAACAATTTCTCATCCCTCAACCTTTCCAGGACACTACGAATGTGCAATAAATGTTCATCCAAAGACTTGTTGAAAATTAAAATATCATCCAGATAGACAATAACAAATTTTTTCAAAAATTTCCTTAGTACCTCATTCATAAGCCGCATGAAGGTGCTTGGTGCGTTGGTCAGTCCAAAGGGCATGCCTAACCACTCATATAGACCCTCCTTGGTCTTGAATGCAGTCTTCCACTCATCTCCCTCTCGTATCTATATCTGGTGATAGCCACTCTTGAGATCTATCTTTGTGAAGTACATAGCTCCACTCAAATAGTCCATAAGATCATCCATCCTTGGCAAAGGGAACCGATTCTTGATGGTTATTCTATTTATAGCCCGAGAGTCTATACACATTCTCTACTCTCCATCCTTCTTTGGTGCCAGCACTGCAAGTACTGCACATGGACTTAGGCTCTCTCGAATCAAACCTTTCCTCAACAATTCCTAAACTTGTCTGTTTAGCTCCTTAGTTTCAGTAGGAGTCATCTTATGAGCAGCCTTGTTAGGAAAACTAGCTCCAGGGATTAAATCTATTTGATGATTGATTTGCCTTACTGGTGGCAACTCTTCTGGAACATTATCAAAGATGACATCTCCATATTCACTTAATAGACCTGAAACTTCAAGTGGAATTTCACTACTACCTTCTTATCTTTTCTAGGAATCAATGCATAACACATACGTTGATGTTTCATGACATCCAATTTTTTTTTTCCATCAACAAGACATACCCTAGGACTATTGCATACCTTTTCACCTTCCTTTATCAAGGGCTTCAGTTTGTGGTGAACTCCATCCTTTGTCAGAGAGTATGTATTTGCATGACCATCATGTACAACATGCCTATCAAACTGCCACGACCTTCCCAATAATAAATGGCAGACATCCTTTGGAATGATGTCACAGAGAACCTCATCATGGTAACTCCCAATCTTGAACTTCACCAGACATTGTTCACTAATCAGGACCTTATGATCATCCTTCAACCAAGCAATCTGATAGTGTTGGGGGTGTTCCCCCTCTTGACCTTTGGCTCTGAGACCATCTCTTTTGATACTAAGTTGTTAGTGCTTCCACCATCAACAATCACATCACAACATTTACCCTCGCACTTGCACCTGGTACAAAACAAACTCCTCTTTTGTCTAGGTTCAGTCTCATCGCTTAGTAAGACCCTTTCATTTACTAGAACCTCTCCTCTTTCTACATCCTCTGAATGTGATGACTATGCATCCTCATCCACACGAGCAACCCCTGCTTGACCATTAGCTCTCCTATTTGTCCTTCCTTGGCGTTGAGGGCATTCAAAGGCATGATGACCTTCTTCATTGCAATGAAAACAGGTACCATGGAAGCCTCCCCTTCTTGAACCTTGTCCACGTCCTCTATCTCTTCCTCTTTGATCTCCAAAGTTTTGATCACGGGAGCAGTTGAAACCCTCATTTCTTTGGTTTTGGCTACTACCCACATCTTCATTTTTCCTCTGTTTCTCATTTTAGCCTCCAAATGACCTGCCACCGCCCCTTCCTCCTTGACCGCGTCCTCTCTGCCTTCCATCAAACCTTTTGTTTAGCTTCTCGTCAACTCGCAGGGCAAACTGGTACGCCTCTTCAATGCTAGTCATTCTAACTAGACTTAACTCCTCTTGAATGCTAGGTCTTAACTTAATAAGGTAACAAACAACCTTCTTCTTGTTTGCTTCTGCATGCCCTGCCCTAATAAGAACTCGGTAAAATTCCTCTGTAGATTCCTGGACAATTTTTCTTGCTTGCTTTAACCCTTGCATTTTCTTGAACAAATCAAGCTCATAATCAACAGGAATGAACTGCTTCTTTAGTTTGTCCACCATGCGATCCCATCTTGTGATTTTTTCCTTTCCTCTTCTATTTCTTTCTAGTTGAATCTCATGCCACCAGATTTTGGCATGGCCTTTCATTTTGGCCTTCGCAAACTTAACCCTATCTGGGTCCTCGATATCCTCATACTCAAAATATTCCTCTAGTTCATTGATCCAGTCGATCAACTCATCCGGGTTTAGACTTCCTGAAAACATACCCACGTCAATTTTAGGTCTTTTTCCAAGCTTAGCAATGGCCCTAAAAAGCCTCTCCTGTGCCTGGTTTAGGACTTCTCCATCTCCTTCCTCTTCTGGTCCAATATTTCCTTCTTCATTTTCTTCCTCACTTTCATCACCTGCGGCAACATTCATCCCTCTACGGATCTCCTCCTACAATGCTTGGACTTGTCTCTAGAGGGCTCTAACCTCAAGAGTAACAACTCCAGCCCTTCCACCATGCTCCCTTCATGGAAGCATCTTCTTGTCTCAAACCCACAACCACACAGTCCTGATGCAAACTGCCGCACAGTCGGCGCTCTGTCTACACACTCAGGAAAACCTTGTTCTGATACCACTTGATGAAGGCACAAACCAAAACTAAAATGAATGCAACAGGAAAAAAAGGGGAATTTTATTATCAGTAAATCTGCTACTACATGCAGCACATGTAGACAAACTCAAAGACATGCCCTATGGGCTTACAATGGTCAGATCCTGGAGAAAAGTCCTCCTTATAGTACCTTCTCTCAAACTCGACCAAGAACTGCCTTTACAGTGCCATAAATGTTCTTAAATAAACCCCAATTAGGTTTAAGGTTAGGAATACATTCTAGAATATGCCATTTGGCATTCACCGCCAAAACATAAGGTTCTAGAAATCACGTTAGAAGCTGGTGTAAAATTAGAAGAATCCAGAAATGGTAGTCCAACTTCCGGGAGGCATTACTTTTGATCTGGGACTCCAATTGACGAACCGTTTACATTTTCGGAAAATTCTCAGAGCGCTTTATTGACCTCCTATTTTTCGGGCTTGTATGAGGTCGTTTAGTGCCTCAAATCTGACGGAAGCACTCTTAGGATGTCTCCAGGCAACTTAAAACTGCAATAACTTTCAATCGTAAAGCCTTTTGACATGATTCTTTTTCTGGAGTGTTTTAAATTGCAAATACAATCATCCCTCCAACTTACACCCTCTAACTCATCATAATTATGGCACAATTACAAAATAACCCATTTTTTGCATTGACACGTATCCCAAGGTGCTGAAAAACTCTAACCCAGAAACCAATAGTGGAACTATGATAGTTGGAATCTTTATTTGACTCAAATGGGTATCTAGAAATGAAAACACTTGAAACAGAAACCAAGGATATTTTTGGGTGATATAGGATTGCCCTTACACTATTGGATGCTCTTGTATTACAAACCATAGAATTCAAAGTCTCATTTGTAGAGAATTTCTTATTGTGGGCTTTAACAGAGCTGAGAATAGTGCCAACATAAAACTTATTCTATCAAATAACAATGGCGCACTTGCACCTCATCTTTAGCCTCAATATCAATTCCACTTAATGAACTCCATGCATTTTGTCCACTGATTTTATAATTTTCCTCTACCATGAATAATTGAATCATTTTTCTTTAACGCTTCAATTATACATCTGCACCAACAGTTCACTTGATACACACAGGTGTAATGTGTGGAACATGTAATTCTCAACTTTTATACATTTCATACATTTTATCCACTATAGGCCAAACTTAGATCTGATGCTGCTCTGATATCATGTTAATTTCTAGGGTCGTTTCTGCAAATGTGGAATCATAGCCATTTTTATTAATGATCTCCAAATGCAGATTTGGATCTCATATAAATATGAGAGGAGGAGACATGTCTCATGAAGAGACATGTCTTTATGGTGTAAACATCATATAAATAATATTATATTAACATGAATAATAATAATATGTATAACAATGTATATATATATTATACAATAATATATATATGTCTTATATACAATAATATATATTATTAACATGGATATCTATATTTAGGAAATGATGATTACCAATAACAATAATGTATATTAGATCAAATCAATCCGACTAAAGCTACAACTTTAACAACTTCACCTCAAAAAGCATCTTTTTTGTAATTTTTTCTCACCATTTCCCACCAATTTGGATTTGGGATTAGCTTTCGCAAGTGGTGGGATTTTGAAGGCTAAGATGAATTTTCCTTTGGGGCAAGTGGAATGCCGTGCTTAGAGGAATTTTCCTCTTAACAACTTGTTGTCTATACTTAATCATTTTGTCAGCTTAGAAGGTGGGAGAATTTATATAAAGTATAACATATAATTATATAAATACTGGCAGGATTTTGAGATATGAACGGTTCCATAGGAGTTATAATAAAGGTTCTAGGTTTTGGTAGTTTTCAAAAAATTCTAGACTTAGCCAAATTTCAGGGTTTAACATGCCTTCAACATTCTAAATTTCAGGTTCAACATGCATTCAACATTGTTAACTCCCATAACCTTTCCACTTTCTAAAGCCAAAGTGAAGCTAGAACAAGGATTTTCAAAAGCTTCTAATTTATTTATCACAAATCCCATTAATTCCAATTCCATATCCGTAATTAGCTTAGCTCAACTTTGGGTCACATCCCAAACAATCTTCACTTCCCAGCAGGATAAAATTGCTCAAACTCATCGCTTGGTCTTGGAGACTTGAATATCTTATCAACTAAGATCACCTAAGACCATCTAAAAGCACTTAAGATGACTACTCTTACTGCCCAGGAAAAAAGAGGGGGTCCATATTTGCAATGGGGCAATGGTGTGAAAACTTGACAACAGGTTTCAATATTGTTTACAAGGCCTACAAGTCCAAGATTGTGATGATAGCAGAGCATGAGAATGAAGTGGTAGAAAACTTGAATCTACGATCTGTTGGAAAGTTATCCTTGGAACTTTGATGACAGCGGAGCATTAGAATGAAGTGGTAGAAAACTTGAATCTAAGATCTGTTGGAAAATTATCCTTGGGACTTTGGGAATATTTCATCAAGCACAAATAATTCCAAGTAGAGGAGTCCCTTTCTTGATCTGTAGAAAGCACAAACAGCGCATGATCCTGAGGGATGTGCCAAACTCTTGATCGGATATGTTTGTGTTTGAAGGATAAGACAAGTTGTTAGCCAAGTTTTAGGACCCAATGGAAAAGAGGTTTATAGGATGTTGAAGAATCTCATATTGAGGAGGATGCTTATACCTTTTTCTTTGTTATCTTTTTATGTAGAATTCTTAATATTTCATTGTCCATTGTCTTCAGGATTGATCTTGTACATATTCTACTGTTTTCTTCTTCTCTGTATGTAATACTTAATTTTTTTGCTAGTGTTTTATATATGATGTTCCTATTCATAGTTATTTATATGTCTATTATAAGGTTGTGTTTGGCAAATGGATCTTTGTCTGGTCTTCAGGATTGATCTTGTACATATTCTACTGTTTTCTACTTCTCTGTTTGTAATACTTAATTTTTTTGTTAGTGTTTTATATATGATGTTCCTATTCATAGTTATTTACATGTCTATTATAAGGTTGTGTTTGGCAAATGGATCTTTGTCTGGTCTTCAGGATTGATCTTGTACATATTCTACTGTTTTCTACTTCTCTGTTTGTAATACTTAATTTTTTTGTTAGTGTTTTATACATGATGTTCCTATTCATAGTTATTTATATGTCTATTATATGGTTGTGTTTGGCAAATGGATCTTTGTCTGGTCTTCAGGATTGATCTTGTCCATATTCTACTGTTTTCTACTTCTCTGTTTGTAATACTTAATTTTTTTGTTAGTGTTTTATACATGATGTTCCTATTCATAGTTATTTATATGTCTATTATATGGTTGTGTTTGGCAAATGGATCTTTGTCTGGTATGTAGCTTTCTAGAAAAATGTGTTTCATACTTATGGAAACTTGTCAATCATCAGTTATTAAAAGACACCATTCTTTCTTTTAGAATTGATTTTCTTCAAAGAGTGCTTCATTTGCAAAAGATGGAGAAATGTGACAAACATGCTTAATGAAATGGTCATGTTTGCCTTTTTAAATGATCAACAACAAATTATTTTATACGTTTGACAATTCTTACAATAATGATGTCTTTCTAATTGTTCTATTTGTACTATGGTTAGCAAAAAATTATGTTGTACAATGAATGATGACATATTTCTAATTGTTCTAACAACAAATTATTTTGTGCATTTGACAGTTCTTACAAAGATGATGATGATTTTCTAATTCTTCTATTTGTACTGAGCATTTGTTCATAGGTTGAGCATTAATTATAGGATCTGGCCTTTAACATAACGTTGAAAACTTGAAAGCAATCCTAAAGTAGTTATTTTCATTTTCATTTACTTTCTTGTTGGAATTTTTTTGGAGCACATCGATTTCCTATGCACTAGAAGAAATTGTAAGATTTGTTTGTCTTTAAAAAGTTAATTGGCATTTCATTTTTACTTTGGGCCTTCACTTTTAATTTGAATGTATCTTAACTACTTGCTAATGCTCGTCCTTGATGGTATTAGATGCTTGAAAATCGCATTGAGCTTATGAATCAGTTGGGTGACACAGCTCCATCAAGCACTTCTCATGTCTATCGCATTGTTGAAGCTCTCATAGTATCCTCCCACCATAAATTCATTAGTTTTGCATGAAATTGAATTATCATGATATCTTGTTATAAGGTGAGGCACATGTACTACTTAAAATGGTCAAAGTTTATGCAAGTTTGAGAAAGAGGAAGGTAGAAAGAGAATTTTAGTTGATTGATATGTGACATGCATCTTAGTAATGTATAAATCTAACTTAATTGATTTGTTTCATATGTTAGTAATGATATTTATTGCTTGGATCATTCTCTTAGTTGATGGCTTTTTTTACACTAAGAAGCATTCTATAGTGGTAACATGGAGTCTCATGTCACGACCATGTACATAAAAATACCTTAGGTTTGATAGCTATTTACATGTCAAACAAGTAATATATATAAATAAACATAATATTAATGATCTGTTTCATTAATAAGCACAATATTAGTGATGCCATATTAGATAAAAAAAATGAATAAAAATGTAGACCAAAAAATCGTATTTGAATTGTTTACACATTTTATTTGTTTTTCAGTATATAAAAGAAAAAAAACCCCTTGGATTAGACATATATATCTCTACATAGTTGTACACATTTAAGTTTTAAATGCACAAATAAATCAGTTATATAGAAACTTCCGGAGATCCAAGCAAAAGGACCTTCAGGTTGGGTTTGTACCTCCCCAAGCAATGTGCACACCTTTTGAAGTTGATTTTACCGCTTATAATCAACCTTCATTTCTTGCTAATTATGCAAGATAATTACTTTGTTGACTTTGTAGCTAGGAAAATTTTCACTTTGCCACAAATGATACTATGTACTGCATGTCTATGTGTTTGTCTTTCTGTAGTAAAAGGTTACTTTAAATTATCAATGAAGGTTACATCTTCCAACTGCGTAAGGTTTCTTTTCTGGTCAAGTAATGGCCAGGGAAGCTAAATCATTGGAATACAAATAGCTTCTGTAAACAGTTGAGATTTGAAGCCCATTTATTTCTATAATTTTCATTTTCTTGGCTTTAATAACAATGGATGATGCATGTTGGATTGTATTCTTTTCTGGTCAAGTGATTGCCAGGGAAGCTAAATCATTGGAATACAAATAGCTTCTGTAAACAGTTTAATCTTGAAGCCCATTTATTTTTATAATTTTCATTTTCTTGGCTTTAGTAACAATGGATGATGCATGTTGGATAGTACAAATTTCATTTCTGTAACACATTCTCAGATGCCACATTATACATTGCTAGATTTGGCCCATGCAAGTGACACAGTTTTACCACTCAATCCAACTTTGTACTTTTTTGTAAAATACCATGTTCTTTATCTTCTTTACTTATGTAAATGATGTTTCCACACTTTGTTATTCTTTTCAATTGTACGTTGAACATTATTCACAGAACAATTATGTAGATCAATATTGTGGAAAGAAAATCCAATTATGCAGGATTCTGGTGGCTCTGCAAAGAACATCCAATTATGCAGGATTCTGGTGGCTATGCAGGAGATACCAGACGTTTCATGGCATCATTAGTTATTTTGTCAGTCAGTCACCGATAATTATGTAAATTTGTCAGTTATTATGGCAGTTATCCAATCATTGCTACTCACCAGTCAGTCGCACATCTTTGCAACTTTGTGCTTTACAATTAAATGATCCTAGCATTGGAGAAAATAATAGATTACACTCAGCCTTTGTACTCTAAGTGCTATAAAAGGCCTTTAGTAAAAATACTTATTAGTCTGTTAACAATATATGAGGTGATTGGTACTATTAATGTCTTACTGCAGCATCCATGCTGTCTCTTGGACTGGCCTGAAGTTAGCGTCCGTGTCTTCATAGTAAAATCATGTTATCTTATGCACTATTCCAGAACTGTTATTTTGACAAGAGTGAAGCTTCAGTGTATGGTTTCAATAAATTGTCTTGTTCATCTTGCTTTTTAGATAATTTAAAATTTAAATCATAGTCACCAGGAGATGGGGAACTTGGAGACACCAAAGACTAGTACGAGTACTAATACAGATCAGTTGAAAAAATATGAGACAAGGGTACTTGGAGATGTCATTTTTCTAATATAATTTTTAATTTTCAGAAAGCTATCGTGACATAGTACTTTGAAAACAAGAACAGGAAATCAGTCAGACAAGAACAGTAAATAGTTAAGGCAACTTCTTTTTAGACTATCTCAATGACAGGAAAGAAGCCATTCAATTGCTTTTGTGGTTAGGCTTTATAGAAGGAACCGGCTTTGATACCAATTGAAGAGAACGCGATTATACTGAGAGGGGGGGTGAATCAATATAATAACAAATTTGCCAATTTAAAACTTTTATCCAAACAATTAACTTCAAATGTTGAAATGAACAATTATGCACATGAACACAATTGCTCAAGGATTTACGTGGAAATCCAATGTGGGAGAAAACCACGAAAAATAAATGCTTTTATATAAACTTGTTTTTTTACAATAGATTTGTAGGCTCCAACCCACTTGAGGCTCTGACCCCAATGCTTATGAGCACTGACTCACTAGAAGCTCCAACTCCTACACTTTGTAGGCTCTGACCTACTGGTAGCTCCAACTCCCACTACTTGTCTTTGTGAGCACCAACCCACTACAAACTTCTGTTCCACCCTGGCAATGTTGCGTCTTCAACGAATGATGGACAATTTAACTTATTCAAATTTGACGTATACTGTATGAATTTCAACTTCAGCACACTTTTCTCTTATTTCTCTTTTACCTTAAGTTAGCTTCCAAGAATATTTTCCTTCTAATCAACCAATATATTCTGAGATATAAATGAGAATTTTAATATGCTTTTATATTCTTCCTTTGAACGCTTCTTACATTCTTCTTTTACATATATTTTATTCTTATTTGGTCTCTGACTTCCTCTTATTCACAGCTCTCTTACATTTCTATCTCTCACTGCTGCTGCTTCAAATATTGCTATTTTTAATTCTTTATTCCATCTGCACACTTGTCTTCCACGCACCTCTTCTTACTTCTCCACTTCAGTTGTTTATTTCAAAATAGTTTATTCTCTATTTGTACCTTATAGATAGAAATGAGACATCTTTTTGTTCTGAATAGATGTACCTTTTCATAATCCACGATAATAATTATTTGCTTTCAATAAGTGTTATTATTATATTTTCATTTTGATTTCACCCTTTACAATCATAATTGCACCAAATTATTTTAAGAAAACCTTATCATTCAGACTAGCGGCTTGAAGAAGGTCTGGATTAGATTAATGTTTTCATTATTAAACTCTCGACAGCATCCGCTTTTATTCTCTCTTTTTTATAATTGTTCAAACTCTGATTGAGACCATTCTTTCTCCGTGACGGGGAATCCCTCTGACGGCAAAACAGTGTAATGCATGACCTTCGTTTTGTATTATCAAACTGTTTTGTCTTTTCTCCTTGTTTGATATTTTTTGACATATGTTGCAATATGGCTTTTGAAAGGTTCCGTCAAACTATGGCTGCGGAGTAATAAATTTTTATAGACTTTCTTTTATGTTTGATAGCTTCTTTCTGTAGAACCAGAATCAGTATGCAAAGAACATTAACAAATAAAGTAAACATTCACAAACCAAAAACTAAATTCACATATATGCTTAGACAAAGGAAGAAAACAAGAAGTGCAAACCTTACAAGAAAAAGCACTCCATGCTTTCTTGATTCTGTAGATGGTGTCCTTTTGCTGTGGATGTATGCTCAAGATGCTCAAAAGCTGCTTCAATGGAGATGGGTAATGGCAAATTGGTAGCTTTGTGAGCTCTCAATTTGGCATTATAAGGGTATGGTTGATGGCTTTGGTTCTCAAAATAGCATGGTAACTTTAGCTCAAAGATTGTTGATGAAATGGCTTGGGATGGGATTCAATTTATAGGCTAAGCGGTAGAGGGATGGAGGGCTTAGATGCAAGGATGGATGAAGGCTTAAGGAGGGCTAGGATGCACTCAAAGGAGAGCACATGGATTGTGCTTGTTTAGCACCAATGGGAAGGTGACACTTGTCACAAGGAGGATGAGTGTGAGAGGGTAGGGTAAAGGGTTGGTTAAAGGCATGATGAGTGGGGTTGAGTATGTAAGAGGGATGTAAGAGGAATGAGTGTGGAAGAGGGAAGAGTGTGGAAGATGGGTGTAAGAGTCATGAGTGGGCTTGTAAGAGTCTTTATGTTTTGTAAGAGCACTCATGACTTAGTGGTTGGGTTTTTTTGAGGGGAGACTTTGGTTTGGATTAGGAAAGTCTTAAACTTGTTTAAGGAATGTGACAACATTAGGGGGTGGATTAGGCTTGGGTTTAGGATTAGATTAGGGATGTTAGAGATGTGCAAGTGGATGGCATTAATGAGGGTGGGTGAGTTAGTGGCTAAGCTTGGTTAGTATGGGTGGATGGGGTGGATTAGGCTAAATGGAGGATTAGAGATAAGTTAGGGGTTTTTGAATTTGAGGATTTCATTTATCAAATAGATTTATTTAATAAATGGGGATTTTTGGAGTTAGATAGAAGAATAGGATTTAATTGATAAATAATAGATTATTTGATTTATCAATTAGGACTATAGATGATTAATTAAATTAATCAACTAGGGGATGACAAAGGATTAATTAAATAGAAATTTAATTAATAATGCTTTTTTTAGATAACTAAATAGGATTACTAAAATAGTGTAATCAAATTTAGGTGTCTACATTTTGCCCCTCTTTGACATAGTGTTGAGACAACACTATTTCAAAGAAGTTTGAATGAAGACGACACGAGGAAGATGTTTTAGCAACAAGGTTGCCCCAGTCTCGGATAAGAAGAGGAGAGACTAGACTTAGATGATGCCTCCTCAAGAAGGCGGCGGGGAGAGAAATGAGGGTCGACGACTTCTTGAAAAGTACAAGAAATTGAGACGAGCTGAGACGCAGGTTGGCAAAGAGAAGGGGCTGAATTAGCTCAAACTCTCACTACGGGAGAATGATAAAGGGAAATCAGAGGCACAATAGTAAAGCAAGCTTAAGACTTTCCAGGATTGGGGGGGGGAGATGGAGGAGCGGAGCGCTATAAAAGGAATCCATGGTAGGGAGATGGATGATAGAATGATAAAGCTGATGCAACAGGATTTCAAAGAGTCAGATTGGCGGAAGATGGGTTTCGGAGATCCCTAGGACTAGGATTGTGGATCTTGAAAGATGAGGCTTGGTGGATTGATTTGATTGGTGGATCCCTAAGACTAGGATTGTGGATCCCTAAAGCTAAGCGTGAGGAGTGATTCAAAGAGATACTGATGCATAAGCTGGGGTAGGAGCGACAGATGTAGGATATGGATGGGGGATAATGGAGATGAAGGGAATCCATTGAAGCTTTTTGAGCGGGGGGATACTTCAAAGAGAAGTACCACCATGTAGTTGAGCACTAGATTTGCTATAGGACTGTTGGTTAATTGCCAGGGTTACCAAGAACATCAAGGCCTCTTTACCAACCGTACAGAGGACTGACGAACTGACTCAAAACAAACACATAAGGATTGCCCCAGTATCACACATGAATCCCAGAGGAAGCAGCGTGGAAACGACACTAGGTAACCCACAAGCAGAAAAAGAAAACAAGCAAAAGACCTGATCAAGACCTTACGCTCTAATTGCCCCATTCGTAGCATACCATGATATGGAAGATCGTGGCAACCTTGAGGAGGGAACAAGGAGATTGCTTGGAAAAGATATTTCAAGACCCAAAAGGGAAGATCCCAAATCAAAAGAAAGTGAAAATCCAAAAGAGAACTGTTTGTCAACGAGATGGGTAGGACGAGGAACTAACGGACCAAGATCAGACATGAGGAAAGCTATATCCTGCAAGAATCTATCAGAGAGCACCTAAGCTGATGGATCTGGATGAGTGATGCGTCTGGCAAGCTGAACTAAGAAGGATAACACTTTGGTGACAGGAGATCTAGCTAAAGGATGCATTGGAATATCTAACCAAGGTGTGCGATGTGTGCAAGATGTTGGCCAAGGATGAACTAACACGAAAGTCGGATAGATACAATGATACTAAGCTAAAGAGGATGTACAAGCTGACAGACCAAGATATGTTACAAATGTACAAGTTTGTTCATGTTTTGGTTTTTTGTGAGATGGAAATTTTTGTGAAGGATGGGATGTCTATAATAGTTGATAGGTGGATAGGTAGATGGTTTGTGAAAAGCTTAAGGAAAATGGGATTCTGTGTGTGCATGTGATAGGATACAGGCTAGGATACAAGATTATTTACAAGCTGGAATATGGTACAAGCTTTGGACAAGATTCGAATATATACAAGGTATGGTACAAGATTTACAAGGTATAATACAAGCTTTGGTACAAGATTTACAAGCTGTACAGGAGGTATTGACAAGCTCCATCAGATTTTTGATATTTGATTGGAACACCAAGGGAACAAGCAGGTGTTTTATAGGATGGTGGGTGGATGGATGAGGGATAGGATAGTGATAGATAATGGATTAGTCTTTAGCACACAAGGCGCCTGAATTACCAAGTTTTTACCAAGGTACCTATCCAAGGCGCTTGAATTGCCAAGTTTTCACCATTAGACGCTTATTTCTCTTTACTATTTTTTTCTTGTATTTTTCAAAAGCTGGGTATTGTTGATGCGAGTTTTGTGTCACTACATAACATATTAGTAATTGGATGCTTGATACAGAATATCAAATACACAATTCCTCTCTTGAAAAGTTATCTCTCATGGGACATGAGTATAACTCCAATGTTCCTTACACCGTTGGATACTCGCTCAGTTTTATCAATGTGATTTGCTGGTAATCACGTAGGCGGCCTTACGTTTTCTTGTTTGAGAAAAATTTGGATCTTGGTGAGAAAATGGAGATGGTGGTTCGGTGTGAATGCTAGATGATGTTGATGGCGCGATAATGGCAATGTAGGGTGAATGGCGATGGAAGGTGAGAATGCCGATGTTTTGGTTTACTTCTCTAACTAACCTCTTCTAAGGATGAAATTTGGTTGCTCAACTACTCCTACTCCTAAGAATGGAAGGTTAGCAGATGGACGGGGATCGAATCTAATGAAGGCTGACCAGCGGCCCTACCTCCATAGATGCAACGCTTCAAAGGAAAGTAAACTAGATCACCACACAAAGCCTCCCAACCAGCCGCTAGGAGGCTAGTGGCCTAGTGTTGACCCCTATCAAACATCTACCAAAGCTACCATGCAACTATCCATTTTATTTTACTCTTACTCTAACAACTTGAAATGAAATTGCTTCAACTTGAAAAGAAAATTTAACTATGTGGAAGTAGAAAACATGCAATAACACCCAATGTTCTTAGTCAACAAGCAATGAAAAAGAGAGCACTTTGGTATTATTTTCGCAACAATTTCTCCAACCCCTCCCCCCTTTACAAATGAGAGCCAATGGCCTTATATAGAGGTCCAAAATACAATGGACGGTAGAGATCAAAACAAGATCGACGATCCAGATTGGATCCAAAAACCCTAATTAGGGTTGCCACCCCATCGGCCAATGAGAAGATGCCACCTCATCAATGGACCAATGAAAAAAGTGCAAAAGTGGCAACCAATGAGAAGGCACCAAAATGGTGGCCAATCAGAAACAAACATTTGTCCTATTCTAGAAGAAAGAGAAAGTTGCCACTTGGGCTTACATAAGATGATCTTCTAATATAATTCTTCCCTTTTCTTTTGTTCTTTTAGCTAAGGCAATGAACTTAGCTAGCCTTTCGTTAACTTCTTCCATAGGAGTACAAGGTGTGTGCTTCACTCGGAGTTCTGTTGACTTTGCCACGCTGTTTGCTGCTTGTAGTATCCTTTCGTGATCCTTCTCATATTCCTTTGCAAACCCAATAAAAGCATTGAGTGAGGAAAGGGTGTTCAGATGTTTCCTTTTGACGGCAGCCTTTCCTAACTCATCCAATCTCGATCCAAATCCTGTCTCACTGACATCCTCCTCTCTAATACCCTCAAAATCAAGCGCCACCCCAACGTCGCTCATCATGGTCGAAATGGAAGTGTCGATGCTTGGGCCGTGTTGTGCAATCTCATCATGAATTTCTTCAAGTGTTCTGAATCTGGTAGTCAATGCGACATACCAAGATTCAACTATGCTCAATCCTCTCTCATCAACCAACCGGGCTCTTTCCAAATATGCCTCCGGTAGCCTAATGAACGCCTGCAGCCTAGGAATAACCAAATCCTTGATGAGAAGAAAATTCTTCCATTCCTCTTCAAATAATCTGAATTTGTTTCTAACAGTCACCAATGACTGGAATGTTGAGATGAAGGAGGGCAAGAAATTTCGCCCATCTTGGATTGTATCATAGATCCAACCCCTTACTTCATGTAACTGAGCTGATACCTCTTCTGAATTGCTCCCGCTGTCTTGAGGAAGGGCTGCTTGATGCAGCTGTTGGATTGGCTGGCAATCTCTCCAATATTTGTTTTCGGCCTCCAACTTTACTATCTTTTCGTTTGCCTTCCTCAATCTTTCTCTGATTGATGCTATGCCTTCCTAAACCTCCTCACATTCCATATCATCTGTATTTCTTCCCAAATTATGTTCTACTATTTCGTACTCCTGGGCTGCAATCTCATCCGCTGCCTTATTGACTGTTGGTATAGCAATCTGAACCCTTCGGTGACCATCACTGTCGCTTCTGATTACCCTTGCCACCGTATTTGCCATCTGTTTTTGGTTCTCGCTATCATCCTTTTCTATTAGTCCTTGGATATCATCAACTGCGTGAGCCATTACCACCTCGCCTCTCGACATAAGCATTTGCCTTAACCATAGTGGTGCAGTGCATCTCCCCAAATCCGGATTCGGTTCGACCAACAAAGCATCACCAACGGCCTTAGACGCCTGACTTATCTCTTCAATATCAATCGGCCCATCTTCTTCTCTACTAGTTTCTGCCATATTTCCTTGCTAGTTCTTCGAGAGAGGGGAGTACTCCGTACTTTCACTGTAGCCACTTGATTCCGAATCAGAGCTCACCTCCACTGCGGCCCCTTTTTCATTCGAATTGACCTCTTGGCTTCTAGCCTTAGTTATACTCTCCCTTGACGGCGCTGCTCGCTGTCTCTTGGCTGGAGGTTCCGAACGTTCTTGGCTTTTCTCTACCTCCAAAGCCCTCTTCTTGCTATTTCCAATTGTCTCCGATTGCCGGCCACTTCCTTCACCCTTCTGTCCGATTGATTCTACTAGACCTTCCTTCGGTTTCATCATCTCATAAGTAAGGAGAACCTTTTGTCTTTGTAGCTTTCTCAACTTGGCATTATACCACGACTCGGTATGCAAATCTACTGTCCTTTTGACTGCCTCCAAGGAAGGATCCTGATGATCGTCCCAATCCACTGGATTCAACTCTGTTCCAACTACTGTCTCATAGTCTTCTCTCAACACACTACGATCATCCTCCAATTGATCGGGAATATCAAGGCCTCTCCATCTGATATCTCTCATCATGTTCACCGACAATCTCGAGAAAGCTAGCTTTCTCACGTGAAAATCATCCTTTGCATTGGCCCAAAAGTCCTCTATAGTGGGAACATGCTTGAATTCGCTTCCATGAGATGCCTTGATAAGACCAACAGGGTCGAATCCTTGCCTTGCTCTGTACCATCCTAGATGATACCACTCCAATTCCTTTTCCGCAGCCTCAAAGGTGGCCCGATTTGGGCAACTATCATTGCCAATTATAATTGAGAAGGAAACGCCTGTTTTCCCCTCATTCCTCATTACTCTATCATAGTGCTCAAGCTGCCTAGCCAATTCCATCAAAACTACCTTGTCGGGCGGGTATCTTGGAAGCCTCTTGGGACAAACTGTACTCCCTGCCACTCTAATGTATGTGAATTGCGGGAATTGGATGAACCAACTCCCAAACTTCTTAATCCTTGCTTCTGCTTCTGATGAAAGTCTCTTAGCAGGCGCCCCTTGTAATACCCTTACTGTCTTCATGGCGAATGCATCGCAAAACATCTTGTAATCCTTGTTATTGTGCAAATGAAGCTGCGGATAGCATTCATGCACCAAATATTGCCCTGGCCCATTACCAATCTCTCCTAAGGCCCTAAGTCCCGGACTCTCATACAATCTAGCAATTAAGTAAAACAGATAGGATCCCATGTAGAATTGCCTTTGGTTTTGAACTGTTCTAAGTTGCAATTCTAAATTTTCACTTATGATCCTAGCCCAATCAAATTTTCCTTTTCCCTTTTCAATTTCATCAATGAAGAAGTACATCCAGTTTTCGAATTGCATAGCTTGAGCTAGGCCCATGATCCGGCTGAGAAGAACAATGAGATCGCCATATTCCGGCTTGAAATCTGCCACTATAAGCCTTGTTGATTTGTTAACTCCTTTCCTTGCTTCGTGTATCCAATTCCGCTTTAGATGTGAGAAGTAGGCCTCTTGGTTACCTTGAAATGATTTGGCCGCCTGATCCACCATTACAACTATCATGCCCTTGCTCTGGGGAATATTAAATGTCTCTTCAATTGCTTGTTCGCCAATGTTGGCCAACACTCTCTTCCCTTCGCCAAAAATGATGGATTTACTGTCTAGATCAAACCTGGATGCACACTCCATAATCAATTCCGGACAAGGCAAAGTAGGAGGAAAAGCTGCTGCATGTACAATTCCGCTCTTGTATATCCTCTTTGCCAAGGGGGATTGTCCTTCCTTTAGTCTGTCCCTCATCCGTATCATGTCCACTGTAGCGATATTAGTATCGGTTATTTTCTTCATTTTCGAGAAGGAGGAAGTTTTGGGCGTCATATCCTCTTTGTCTTTCTTAGCGTTTGCCCGCTTGGGATTCTTACTTGCACTATCATCCTCCATGCTCGTCGCCCTATTACGGGATGGTAGAGTGGTGGACCAAAAGGCAAGAAGAACCAAGTAGTGCAATTCTTAGAAAAGAGCGAAAGAATGGATGTCAGCTTAAGCACTCCTTGCAACTCTAGATGATGACTTTCACCTTAACTAATAATCTTACAGCAACTTTTCGGAACCCGGGATATGACATCAAAGAATTACAAATCCCTTTGCAAATTAGAAAACAAAGCCTCTAAGCTTATCCAACACTTGCCTTCTATGCAAAAATCAAACTTTCATATGTATCTCTTCTCCCAACAAAATTGCCCAAATCTGATATAAAAATTGCAGCCCCTCTAGAAAATCAGAATTTTGTCTTTCACAAATTTCGGCTAAGCATGAAAAAAAAATTTGCCCTTCCACAAAATTCGCCCAAGCAAAGAAGGAGCAAAATCTGTAAAATCTGCCACCTAGGGCACAAATCGCAGCCCACAAAGTGGAGCAAAAATCCCCAAAAATGCAAAAAATCTGGCCCTTAGACAAATCGCCCAACAATGGCAATGGAGAAATTGCCCAAAAATCGCCAAAAAACTGCCTTCCACCAATTTCGGCCAAGTCTGGAAATCTGCCCTTGCTTCAAATTCGCCCAAGCATGAGGAGCAAATGAATTGATGAAAATGAAATGGGAGGGGACTCCCTTTATAGCAGCTTTCACCTTCCTCCCAAGCTGGCCGACTTGGTCCTATAGAGGAAAAAAAAAACCAAAATTAAAGCTAAGTTAGTGGCCCACTTTAAATACTTTGCCAAAATTTTAATTTTCTAAAATGAAAACTGCACTTTTAATTTACTAATTAACCACAAATTGCAAAACGAAATTGAATGGTGCCTTGGGGATGCTAAAAATTTCTATTTAATGAGGGTTTGCTAATTAATACATCCTTGAAGTTGAATTTTGGCTAACCAAAAGCCATTTCTTAATATTAATTTACCAATTTCATTAAATACCAAAAGCGTTCAAGGCAAATTTAATCTATTAAAGCTAATTTTTGCAATTTTCCTCTAAATCGATTTTGCTAAATAATTAAAATTTTATGACAAAAAAAAAAAATTGCCTCTAGAGTAAAAATCGATTTTGCAATTTAACTTCATCTTACAAAATTAAATTCAATTTCACCAAAAAAAAAAAAGATTTTCCGAGAACCTAAGTCTAATGAAAAATTTCCTTATTTGAAAATCATTCAAATTTACAATTAAATCCAAATTTTCAAAAGAAATCGTCTAAGTACAAAATTCACAATCTTATCCTGCCAAGTTGAAATCAATTTTGAACTTATTCGGCCTAAGGATAGAACTGATAGCTCTGGAAAATCAAGTTGAAACCGGGTGAAAAATACATCTAACCTTCTCCACTGGCCCTAAAGGCAATTAAAAAGGGGGTCCCCAAGATTTTGGGGCGATGTGTGAAAACCTCACAACAGGTATACCAAGGATCTTCAAGCATAGAACTTCTTGAGATGAATGATGTTAGTGGGATCATTCAAGAGTTCTCCTTCTGGTGTAGATAATTGATAGGCTCCGGAGCCAAAGGAGGCAGTAACCACATAGGGAACAAGCCATGTAGGTTCAAACTTGCCTTTCTTTTCTCGATCTGCTTGGACTTTCATATTTTCTTTGAGGACCATATCACCTGGCTGAAAGTGTCGTGGGAGCACCTTCTTGTTGAAATTCCTTTTGAGACGAGTTTGGTAGACCGTGAGATGGTCTAAGGCTTGTTGTCTCTTCTCGTCTAAGAGATCTAGCTGGGTGAGTCAAGCTACTCTGTATTCTTCATCTGAGATTTGCCCTCGCAAAGATATGCGTAGTGAGGGAAGTTCAACTTCTATAGGTAATACCGCTTCGACACCATAGACTAGGGAGTATGGAGTTGTGCCTGTGGATATACGGAAGGAAGTTCGATAGGCCCATAGAGCCGGATTTATTTGAAGGTGCCAATCACAGCCGGAATCATTGACAACTTTCTTTAGGATTTTGAGGAGGGTTTTATTAGTCACCTCTGCCTGGCCGTTACCTTGTGGGAAATATGGGCTAGAAAAGCGGTGATGGATGCGGAGGGAAGTGCATAATTCTTCCATGTTGAGATTTTCAAAGTTACCTCCGTGGTCAGTGAAGATGGTGGATGGGATGCCGAAGCGGCAAACAATGTGGTACAAGATGAACTTGGAGACTTGAACTCCTGTAGTTGAGACTAGGGGGACTGCTTCCACCCACTTAGTGAAATAGTCTGTAGTTGTTATTATCCATTTATGTCCATCAGATGAGAGAGGTGTGATAGTTCCAACTAGATCAAGGCCCCAACAAGCAAAAGGCCAAGGTGGTGCAATAGGCTGTAGATCCTGTGCTGGAGCGTGCACAAGATTTGCATGTTGCTGACATGGGAGACACTTTCTGACAAAGTCACAAGAGTCTTCTTCAATGGTAGGCCAATAGTAGCCTGCTCTAAGGATTTGTCGTGCTAGGACAATACCACTCGTGTGGGCACCGCAAAGTCCGGAATGTACTTCTTTTAATGCCATCGCAACCTCATTTTCATCTAAACATCGAGAGAGAGTATCGTGATAACCTCGACGATATAGGGTATTGGCTATGATAACATAGTGGGATGATTTTCGAATAAGGTTCTGGCGTTGGGTGCGTGTGAGGTGAGGGGATATGATACCATCGTTAAGGTAAGCGTGAATTTCATGGTACCAAGGGGATTGGGGACCAACCAAGATACAAACACGGTTTGAATCCTCATTCGCATAAGCGGGTGTGAGGAGCTGCTCGACTAAAAATTCATACTGCGTAGCATCTTGGGGAATTTCCAAGAGCGAGCCGATAGTGGCCATGGCATCTGCTGCCTTATTCTGCATTCGAGGCACTTGTGTAAACTGAAGCTTTGTAAAATGCTGGGTCAGCTGATCAACTAGCTCTTTGTAGGGTAATAGCTTTTCATCTTTGGTTTGATATTCATTTAAGACTTGTTTGATGATGAGTTGGGAATCACCAAAGACTTGTAACTCAGTGATATTCCATTCTGCAGCTATCTTTAATCCTGCTACAAGAGCTTCATATTCTGCTATATTGTTGGTGCTAGGGAATTGTAGCTTGAAGGCTTTTGGAATGTAATCTCCTTGAGGTGTAACTAATAATATTCCTGCCCCTGATCCATGAGAGGTGTATGAGCCATCAAAATAAAGCTTCCATGGGGGTTGTTCTTCAATTAGGCAGATATGCTCATCTGGAAATTCTGTGAGCAAAGGATATGCATCTACTAGAGGTGCATCAGCTAGGTGATCTGCTATAGCTTGCCCTTTGATTGCCTTTCTGTCCACATACTGGATGTCAAACTCACTTAGTAGCATAACCCATTTTGCTAGCCGACCTGTGAGTGCTGTTCTAGAGAGCATATACTTGAGAGGATCAATCTTAGAGACTAGTTGGATGGTATGACTTAGCATGTAGTGGCGAAGCTTTTGAGTTGAGAAAACAACTGCCAAACAAGCTTTTTCCATAGGAGTGTAATTGAGTTCATAACCAACTAGGGTTCTACTGATATAGTAGATGGCTCTCTCTCTGCTATAATCATCATGTTGTGCTAGAAGTGCCCCTAGAGCAGTAGGTGTTGCTGATATATATAAGATCAAGGGACGACTAGGAACTGGTGGAACCAAGATAGGGGGATTGGTGAGGTACTGCTTGAGCTGACCGAAGCTGCGCTGACATAAAAGATCCCACTTGAAGTTCTCATTTTTGTTTAGCAAGTGTGAAAACGGTGTACACTTATCTGCAAGTTGGGAGATGAAGCGCCGGACAGATTGAAGTTTTCCCTGAAGAGAGCGAAGCTGTTGCAGTGTCTGGGGAGGAGGCATGTCTAAGATAGCCTTGACTTTTTTGGGGTCGATCTCTATACCCCGTTTAGAAACTTGCCAAATGTGACCCCAAAGACACACTTCTTGAGATTTAGCATGAGATGATATTGGGCCAACCTATCAAAGACTTTTTCCAGGTCAGCAAGATGATCCATGAAGGTGTGAGATTTGACTAGGATATCGTCCACATAATCTTCCAAAATGCTATGGATAAGATCATGGAAAATGGCTGTCATAGCTCTTTGATAGGTAGCCCCAGCATTCTTTAGGCCAAAAGGCATCATGGTGTAGCAAAAGGTTCCCCAAGGGGTAGTGAATGCTGTCTTATGCTGGTCCTCTTCTGCAATCTTGATCTGATTATACCGGAAAAATCCATCCATAAGGGACAGAATTTCATGTCCAGCTGTAAGATCTACAATCATATCTATGTTGGGCAAGGGAAAATCATCCTTTGGACAAGCTTTGTTAAGATCTCTAAAATCAGTGCAGATTCTGATGTCACCGGAAGGCTTAGTGATAGGGACCATGTTGGAGATCCATTCTGAGTAGTCGATAGGTCGGATAACCTTAGCAGCTAACATTCTTTCTAGTTCAGATTTGACTAGTAATGCCACCTTGGGGTGCATTTTTCTAAGCTTTTGTCTGACGGGCTTGATCTTTGGATCGACTGCAAGATGATGAACTACAAGCTTTGGATCAAGTCCTGGCATGTCCTGATATGACCATGCAAATCGGCCAATGTTTTCTCGTAAAACCTCAAAGAGGAGGTCAGCTTGGTCTTGTGATAGGGATGCAACAATGTGAACAATTCTAGGGATCTCTGAAGAACCAATGTTGACTTCTCTAGTATCCTCTATTAGAATAGAAGACACCTCTGGTCGATTATCTTGAGGAGGCAATACTAAATCCTCATGTTCTACTTGTGGCTCTGGATTTCCTTGCTGAGGGGTTCTCTTCGCTGCCTTAGCTAGTCCCAGATTTACCTTAGTTCCAGTTTTGGGTGTATCGAAACTAGGTTGGGGATTTTCTCCAAAATACCCCTTGGGATCTAGCTTGTAGATGTAGGCAGAATCTGGCTTTTTCTTCTTATGAGGAGTTTCGGCTCCCATGAATCTTAGAAGCGCTTCCTCTGATGCAAACTCATCAATATGTATGACACTTGGTTGGTCCCAATCTATGAGTTGTGGATGAGCGAGTGGTAGGTCAATGAGATGGATGGATAGTTCTCGGAGAACAGAGTCTCCTAAGAAGATTTGGTCTGGGATATCGTCGTAGGCTCTCTTTTCAACTTCCTCGGGAATGTCTTCGATTTCGACAAGGTCGCGGTGAATGTTCGAAAAAGCGTGACCGTTCTCGTTGGTGCCCCCAGTTGTGGGTATGCCAAAGCCAAGACCTGACTTCGTTTCCCAATCATGTGCTTCGATGGGACATTGCATGCCCCTTTCTTCTGGTCCTAGTCCACCTCCTTGATAGTTCCATTTTTCAGTGATGAGCTTATGTTGTTGGGGATACTTCTGGCTGAAGTGATCAAGGTGTGCTTGATTTCTTGGAGGGGTATCCTTATGTAACCAATTGTTGATATCTGGAGTGAGCTCCTCATGAAGAGGCGTTTTTGAGGATACAAAGGTGGTTGGGCCAAACCATTTGTATCGAGGAGGTGGAATCTCCTTAGCTTTGTGATATGTTGGCTGTCCATGGGTATGTGGATCAAGTGGGATTGCTCCGACAGCAAATGCATCTGATAGACTATATTCTCCACAGCCTTTGTTGTTGATCTTTACAGTAGATAGGGTGGAGGCGAGGATGGTTTCTGCGTCATTACAAGTGTGGGATGAGCTGGCGATGGCTGTGCCGATGTCTATTCCAGGGCAATGGTTTGTATATGAAGCTTCAACCGCATTGCAGTAAGCAAAGGGTTCTGGATCGGCGTGGATGGTTACCTCAGTGCCCTGATGCGGAAATTTGATGCACTGATGGTAGGTGGATGGAACGGCCTTCATAGCATGAATCCATGGGCGACCGAGGAGGATATTAAATGGTAGGTTTAGATCAACAACATGGCAAACTGTCTCTTGAATGACTGGCCCAACCTTGATTGGTAGCAAAATAGTCCCTTCTGTGGTCCTTTCCAAGTTGTCATAAGCTTTGATGGTGATTACCTCACTGATCATATCTGCCTCAGTATACCCAGCTTGTTTTATAAATTTTAGGGTGCAAATGTTCAAGGCTGATCCATTATCTACCATTACTCTTTTCACGGCAAAATTGGATACCATGATGGCTATGCGAAGCGGAAGGGTGTGATCTGGCTCAACCGCGGGTATGTCGGTGGGTTTGAAAGATAGGGCACATGAGGATGAAAGGTGTCCAACAAGATTACGAAAATCAGTAGCATTGATATCAGAAGGGACACGGGATTCTATGAGAGCACTGTCAAGGATGTCTTTGTACACAGGACTAGTGCGGAGAAGGTCTAAAATGGATATTTGGGCTGACATGTTCCCAAGGTGTTCCAAGATATTGTACCGGCTTTTTGATGGAGCTGATGGTGTTGATGAAACTGGTGGGCCTGCGATGTTAAATCGCGCTCTTCGAGTGGTGACCGCACACTCATTTTCTGGTCCTCGGATATTGATAACATTGACAGAAGGCTCTTTCTCAGATATACAACCTATAAGGCTACCATAGTCTATATAGGATGAAGTGTGGTCATTGTTCTTCCCATGCTGTTGGTTTGGCTGGCGGTTGTTGGTGTTGTTTTGGATAGGTGCTTTTCCAGGATTTTGGTTGTTGTGTGGAGGAAAAGCATTTTGATAAATCTGTAAGCCTGCATTGGGAGAGGTTTGGGCACCAACAGTGATTTCCTTCCGATCAATGAGGTCTTGCACATAGTCTTTCAGTTTCATGCATCTGAGGGTGGTGTGACCGCTTACCCTATGGAACTTGCAATACTCATTGTCCTTGTACCATGCAGCTTTGGATTGGCTTGGATCAATTTGCTGGGTAGGAGGAAATTTGATGAGGTTTTCTTTAGCCAATTTCTCAAAAATAACATCCAATGGCTCACCAAGGGGTGTATAGTTTCTAGGTGCAGGTTGGAATCTGGGCTTTTGCCCTGCAGCTACATTGATGGCATTAGCTTGATTGTTAGACCCTTGAAATTTGGGTCTTGTATTGTGGTTTTGATAGCTTTGGTTATTTCGTTGTTGGTAATTGATAGCTTGTTGGTTGTTTGTTTGATATGGTGGGTTAGACTGGTTTTGAGAAGGACCAACGATATTCACATGTCTGGTGTCAGTAACCCCATCTGTTGCAACATGCTTGTTTTTGTTCCAATACCTAGACTTGTCATTGGAATGTGATTGATTTTGGTTGGCCTCTTTGTAAATCTTTACCACACCATCTTTGATGAGTCCTTGCTCAAGGATCATTCCTTTCTCTTTGATATCCTTATAGGTCTGTAAACAGTTCATGGTCATGTGGTGAGCCAAGCTGAGATGTGCATTATCAATAAACATTTTCACCACATGGCGTTCTGGCAAGGTGCAGGATATGCGGGTGGTAAGGGTTTGCCATCTTTGCAGGTATTCGGCAAGGCTTTCTCCACCTTTTTGCTTGGTGTGGACAAGATCAACTATTGATAGCTCTGTTTCAACAAGATGGGCATATTGGGCTACAAATGCCTCAGATAATTCAGCAAAGTTTTTAATTGTGCCATAGGGGATTCTATAAAACCATTCAAGAGCTGGTCCAGCCAAGCTTTTGGGAAAAAGGCGCAAGAGGAAGACATCATTGTATGCCACGTCCTGGCAATGCATGTAAAATTCTTTGATATGTGTGACAGGGTCTCCTTTTCCTCTGAATTTGTCAAATTTAGGTACCTCAAAGTGTTTGGGAAATGGTGTCGTGGTAATGGCCCTGTCAAATGGGTAAGGACACACATTCTCAAACTTGAATGTCTTTGGATCATTCCCTTCTTGGATGGCTTTCAGAGCTATCTTCATTTGCTCCCACTCTGAATTGATAGGTGATGGTTGGGGTGCCCCCAATGTAGGAGTGCCTTGAGGTAGGTATGTGCTGGATGGGGCCACTGAATATGGATGGCTGTGAGGGATTTGCTGATAGGGATTGTACATTGTTTGGGCAGCTGCATGGTGGATGACGGGTTGTTGAGGGGGAGGCGACGCATATTGCTGCATGTGCTGCGAGGCTTGCTGTTGATATGGGATTTGAGGTTGGGATTGAGGAACATAAGCTGGCTGTGGGATAAATGGATTGCTTTGTGGAGGTAAGGTATAAGATGGTTGTGAGGCTTGGGGAAAGGATCGGAGGGCTTGTGGGGTTTGACCAATATATGTGGGTTGTGCCCCCATTTGGGATGGTATCTGCAAATAATTGGTAGTTGGCTGGGGTGGTGGATTACCTCCTAGAAGTGGCATTGAAAAGTAGTTGGTAATTGGAGGTAATGGATTAGTTGGTGGTGGAGGTGGTGGGAATTGAAAGCTTGGGAATGGAACTGATGGGGTTTGATAGCTTTGTGGCTGGATTTGGAAGCTTGGTAGAGTGGTGGTGGGAGCTGGGGTCACTTGGGAGCTTGGTAGAAGATTGGTAGTAGCTTGTGGGTTTTGATAGCTTTGTGGAGTGAAGGTAGTAGCTTGTGGATTTGTGGCTGGTGGTATTGAGCTCCCAAGACTTAATGGAAATGATGGGATTGTACTTTGGGTTGTGGTGAACAAGCTAGGGGCGATGAAAGGTTGATTACTTGGCCCCATGGGTGGCAGCCCTGTTGTATATTGCTGTGGTTGGCCAAAGATGCTAGCACTGATTTGGGAGATGGGTGGATTTGGAAGGCTGGGTTGGGGAGCAGCAACAATAGTGAAGGGGGTGAACAGTGAGGTGTTTTGAGTAAAGGGGGTTTGGAGCGGAGAGGTATGAACCAAGGATGGAGTGGTGGTGGCTGGGTTGGCTTGCGGCATGGAGATTTCAACTTGGGTGGATGATGGTATGTTTGGGTCTGTTGGGTCATATGGATTGGCTGGAGGCTCTTCTTTTGGAATATATTGAGGATAATTTGGATCATAAGAGCCTATGGGTGGTGGAAGCTGCCCAAACAATGGGTGAGATGGATCTGATAATGGAGGGGGTCTTCCAAAGTCAAAGGTTCCTACATTGTCCCTTCGAAAATTAGCCATGATTGTCTCTTTGTTTTTGTCTATAATGGCGTTTACCAATACTGCATTTCCTGGTTGGTTCATGAAAGCTTCAATGTCAGTAGGTGATGGCATAGCTTGCTCTAGGTTGAAGGATGGCTGAGTGCTCAAGGGGGGTGAGGCTGTTCGATCCAAATGATAGGGCTCCATTGTTTCTTTCTTCTTGGCTAAGCGAGTGACGGGTGGCATGAAAAATGCTCCTAGGGATGAGATGCAATAATGCTGATGGATGTAAAAGGGGGAAGGCTTTTCTATGCAAATGATTTCCTAGGTTGAGGCAAAGCTATATGAAAAAACCTAAGGAGGATTGGGTTGGGGATTCTAACTTCAAAGATATGTTGTCAAAGCACAAAAGGTCTGCTTTCCTATGTGCAAGCTTGGTGGTGATTGTGTCAACTTAAGGATAGACTGATGATCCTTTAGGAAGAACACGAGATTGACCACTTGCGAATCCCAACCTTTAGCTCAAGGTGATGAGGGATAACAAGTGACAAAGCTAGATTACCCTAGACAAAGCTCTGTCAAAGGGATAACCTTGGTGAGATTGGTGGATTTGGAAGATTTTAGGAATGGCAAACTTTTAGCAAGGTGACAACAATTTTGAAAGCTTAGATGTGCAGATTTTCGATTACTGGCTAGATGGTATGATTCTAAATGAGATGGATGAGCTAATAATGCTTAAGGGGATAACCTAAGATGGCTGGCTTTTCTACAAAGATGACTCTAAAGTGAAGCTTATCCAAGAAGATGTGGAGAAACAAGGGTGTCTAATCATAGAAATCATGCCTAGTTGGTAAGGCATAAGCAGGATTAACTCCTGGATGTTGGCTAAATTTGATGGTGCGCTCTAACCAGGCCTCTTGAAGTGCTTCGTCGGTAGCTTTGTCCTCTGCTTTGTGGAGTTTGGAAATTCGTGGGCTTGGTGTTATTTCTTTTCTCTTGGCTGAAAGTTCTTGGTATGCTAGAGATCGCTTGAGTTTGACCTTGTGAAACTTCTGTTTGGGTTTGGGTTGTTCCGACATAAATTCCTGAATTTGCTTGGCTTTGGGAAAAATCTCAGTTGTTTTGCTTCAACTTGTTCAACTTCCAAAATAGGCAGTGACTACGCTAAGTGTGCCCTAAGCTAGGATTGACCAAATTTGGCAAACATTCATTCAACAAGTAAAATAAAAACAAGCAATAGATAGGAACACCCAGATAGAAGTTTGTGGTTCTCAGAATGTGATACTTGCGCCAAGGAGTGTGTATGTTCTACAAATGTTTCGATCAGTCACTCCAAACACATTAACATCCTAGATGGTTTTCTGCAAGGCTGACAATTGGTTTAGCTAGGGAGTCCTCGATTAACGCAAGGTACGTGAGGCCCAAATCCGTAGATGAGACCAAAAGGATGTCACACAGCCGAGAGGAGCGGTAACCCACTTCTCCTCTTTCACTTCTCAAGGGTATAAAGTTCCTTGAGGCTTAGCCCGAATGACAAAATCTTGATCCCAAGAGAGGTGTCTTTCGATTCACCTCCCGATTCTTATACTCCGCCAGAGCGCTGGAGTTGAGGTCGTCCAAGGGGTGATGAAATCGCCAAGCAGGCCTCCTAAAAAGAAACAAGGTTTTGGATCCTAATCTTATGCACCCAAGATGGCCTCGAAAGACGACAAGGGGAGAGAAGACTCGGATGACCTTGGGCTAAAAAACACGCTTGTTCTTTTACCAACTGACTCTTATGTGTGCTAATCTAGACTTTGCAAGCACTCATGTTTAAGAGACAATGTTCAATTCCAACTTGAAGCGCCAACAAAAGTAAATCGATCGAAGAATGCAAACAATAAGAAGAGTTAGGGTCAACAAAAGCAAACTCGCGCGCCCGGAGGCCTTCCACGTCAAGTATCGATTAATTTTCTTTAAGGCATTCAAGATTGAGTGTGAGTTTGTTTTAAGCCCAAAACAAAAGTGTGTGAGATTCGATTTCAAGTGCGCGCCCGGAGGCTCTCCACGTCAGTTGTTGTTCAATTTTAGTGCCCAAACTTGAAGTGTGATCGATTTAATCTAGAGTTTTGGCCATTTAAGAATTTTGATAAAGTTAAAGCAAACGTTCAAAGACCAAGTGAGTGAGTTAGATTGTGGAACATTTAACACCTTTTTCAAGTAGACCCATCCCCATAAATGGCGCTGAGATTGCAACCAATGGTTAATATTTGATGGGTGATTAGAAAAGAGGTGAGTCCAAGGAACTACTCAAATTGATTTTTGTAAATTTGTATTTTAACTTAACAAAGTTTCTTAAATGTTCAAAAATCAAACTTTACCTAGATTGCATGTGAAAAAGAGATTTGTTTTGTTCAATTTTAGAAGCTCCAAATGAAGTGTTTGATATTGTAATGGTTAATTGATCCTTGGCATTCAAGATTGGATTTTTTGTTTTAAGCATGCATTCCAAAGAAAGTTGATTTTAATCCATGACATTCAAGAGTGTGTTTTGAGCAACATTCATTCAATGGAAAATGTATTTAACCATTCAAGTTCATTCTTTTTTTAGCAACATGCATTCAAAGACAAATGGTTAAACATTCAAGTTCATTTTTAGCAACATGAAAACCTGCAAGAAACATGGTTAGTGGTTCCATATGTGCTCCAACCTGCAATGAGACAAAAAAAAAAAACAATTTAGTTAGTTAGCCAAAATCTTCAAAAATGAGAGCTTAACTATGGGAAATTTTTTTTTTAACTTTTTTTGTTGTTTTTTCTACGCGTAAAAATGCTTAAAATGGTCTAAATCCTACGGAACCACTAGGGGACAAAACAGAGACGCCAAAATACAGAGACGCCAAAATACGAAGAGGACAAAACAGATTTGCAGCACAGAACACAGGTGACAAGCAGAGACGCCGATTTGCGCAGATGCGGATTTTCGCAGACGACGATTTTCGCAGACAGAACAGGTTGCAGACGCCAAAACTGCGCCAAAAAAAGCTGAAAAATGCGAATTTTTTTTTTTAGATGGTATTTCTTCTTCCTAAGTGCGTTCTTTAACCTGCAAAAACAAGCAAAACACCCTCACAACACACTCAAACAACAACAAACATTAGATGGTTAAAAAAATGACATATAGATGAAAATAGATGATTAAATGACCCATAGTGGGGTCCCGCCAGGCGTGCCAAAATGTAGAACCAGAATCAGTATGCAAAGAACATTAACAAATAAAGTAAACATTCACAAACCAAAAACTAAATTCACATATATGCTTAGACAAAAGAAGAAAACAAGAAGTGCAAACCTCACAAGAAAAAGCACTCCATGCTTTCTTGATTCTGTAGATGTGTCCTTTTGCTGTGGATGTATGCTCAAGATGCTCAAAAGCTGCTTCAATGGAGATGGGTAATGGCAAATTGGTAGCTTTGTGAGCTCTCAATTTGGCATTATAAGGGTATGGTTGATGGCTTTGGTTCTCAAAATAGCATGGTAACTTTAGCTCAAAGATTGTTGATGAAATGGCTTGAGATGGGATTCAATTTATAGGCTAAGGGGTAGAGGGATGGAGGGCTTAGATGCAAGGATGGATGAAGGCTTAAGGAGGGCTAAGATGCACTCAAAGGAGAGCACATGGATTGTGCTTGTTTAGCACCAATGGGAAGGTGACACTTGTCACAAGGAGGATGAGTGTGAGAGGGTAGGGTAAAGGGTTGGTTAAAGGCATGATGAGTGGGGTTGAGTATGTAAGAGGGATGTAAGAGGAATGAGTGTGGAAGAGGGAAGAGTGTGGAAGATGGGTGTAAGAGTCATGAGTGGGCTTGTAAGAGTCTTTATGTTTTGTAAGAGCACTCATGACTTAGTGGTTGGGTTTTTTTGAGGGGAGACTTTGGTTTGGATTAGGAAAGTCTTAAACTTGTTTAAGGAATGTGACAACATTAGGGGGTGGATTAGGCTTGGGTTTAGGATTAGATTAGGGATGTTAGAGATGTGCAAGTGGATGGCATTAATGAGGGTGGGTGAGTTAGTGGCTAAGCTTGGTTAGTATGGGTGGATGGGGTGGATTAGGCTAAATGGAGGATTAGAGATAGGTTAGGGGTTTTTGAATTTGAAGATTTCATTTATCAAATAGATTTATTTAATAAATGGGGATTTTTGGAATTAGATAGAAGAATAGGATTTAATTGATAAATAATAGATTATTTGATTTATCAATTAGGACTATAGATGATTAATTAAATTAATCAACTAGGGGATGACAAAGGATTAATTAAATAGAAATTTAATTAATAATGCCCTTTTTAGATAACTAAATAGGATTACTAAAATAGTGTAATCAAATTTAGGTGTCTACACTTTCAAATCTATAAGTCTCTGTTTTTGTCTTTAATTGGGATTCCATTTCCATCGTCATCTTCTTCTGTATTTTCGTAGCTTCTTTGACTTTAACATTGATCCATAAACAATTGGTTTGTATGCTATAAATCATCATCGTTAATGCTTCATCCATCTGCTATTTCTCGTCTTCAGCAAATATAATGTGATGCCTCTTGACCAGGGTTTATTTTTCTTGTTTGCTGAGGGTGTGGATTCATTGCAAAGGTGTTGTGAGTCCTTCCTTCATGTTCGCTGTCTCTGCATGGTTCATATCTGTAGCTTTTATAAACAATGAGAATTAAATGCAGAAGTCTTTAGAGATATCGATGGATGTATATTGACTGCCGTGCATGATTGTTAAATACAGATTTACTGTCATCCTTCAGATTTTGTTTGTACATTCAACAGGCTCCATCTTGGTTGTAAACTGCACTAGAAATATATGTTTCAGATAATGTTACTGTCCATATCTGAACACTGCTTTACCTTTGTATATTCATCATGACTCTATGAACAGGGAACTCTCCATGTCAGATTATTATCACATCTGATCATGATCAGACTGTATATCATATGTAATAGACTTTTGTATGCTTTTCATATATAATGTTCAGTTCTGGCTAATCATTTATTTACAAAGATATGTCATAATCATAGTTAGAATTGTTATTTGTTGATCTTTTCTAGAGAATAAATCTTTACCTTCTAAGAACAGTTAGCAATGTCTTGTGATTCTCTTAACACCTTTCCTCTCTTGCTGATAAGGTAGATCAGATGATTATCTAATTTCTTTACTATTATAGAGGATCGATGGAGTACAGGCTGAACATCTTGAGATTGATGACTGCTGGAAGAGATACAATGCCTTGGTGATTGATCGTATTCTCCCACAGCCATTGGAGATATAAGTACAATGCTGGGGAGTCACAGTCATGAATGGTTGTGACTCCACCGTGGTAATTGTCACGAGGAGTCAGACCCATTCATAATCGTGACTCCTTTTAATCACAATCAATGTGAATGCTGATATACTAAATCTGCCGATTCAGATTAGTTAAGGATATTTGAACATAAATGAAAGACATTAATACTAATATGTATGTATGTATGTATGTGACAACCTCACATGTGTTCGTCCATCATTATGAATGCTTCAATCCAATGAAGCTATATTCTTAACACTCCCTCTTAGAAGGAGGATTGGATGCATCCTTCCTAGTAATACACTTGAATCAACCATTATCACAATTCATATCTATTCTGGATTTGAAAGCAGTGATAATCACTATATCAAGATATTCAATACATTCCTGGGTTTTAATCCCCAATGTAATCAACCTTGATACATCTGTCATTATGTGTTTCATTCATTAGGGGACACATAACAACAGGTCAAACTATTGTTAAGATCGTCACCTTACAATAGTGACCTCAATTGCATGAAAGATCGTCATCTTTCTTACCACAACATATCCACAATATTGCTATATTGATTTTATTAAATATTCAATAATAATTTTACAAAAAATTTTGAATTACACTTTGATCATACCGAGTTTGTTCCTAAAGTATTCAAATTTCAACCTACCAAGAGGTTTAGTGAAGATGTCATCCTTTTGTTCTTTAGTGCTGATGTATATCAGCTTAATAACATTTCTGTCAACCATATTTCTTATATAATGATAAGGAATCTCTATGTGCTTGGACTTGTTATGAAACACTGGGTTAATTGATAGTTTAATGCAACTTTGAGTGTCACAATGAATTATAGTGGAGTCTAGTGGTTTTCCAAATAGTCCATATAAGAGCTTCCTTAGCCATACTGCTTCACGTGCTCTTGTGGAGGCTGCCATATACTCTGCTTCTCTAGAGCTTTGAGAAACTGCTGACTGTTTTTTGCTGAACCAAGATATCATAGCCGAATCAAAACTAAAACATCTAGTTGCACTCTTGTGATCAATAGAATCACCTGTCTAGTCTAAATCAGTATACCCTTGAAGTTGTAGCTCAATTTTCTCATACTTTAGCTCTAGTACAATTGTTCATTGAAGATACCTTAAAATATGCTTGGCTTCTATTAGATGAATCTTCTTGGGTTCACATATGAAGTGACTTAACACATCTGTAGCATAGCAGGTAGTTGGTCGAGTGTTTACTAAATACATAAGAGAGCCAACAATTTGTCGATAGTGAGTAGGATCTATTGATTCTGAGTCCGCTGCTTCAATCTTAAGTTTATGAAGATTAGTTTCCATTGGAGTAAATAGTGGCTTACAATCCATCATCTCAAATCTGGTCAATATATCTACAGTGTACTTTTTTTGATTTAGGAAGATGTGATTTCCCTTCTATCATACTTCTAAACCCAAAAAATAAAGTAGAAGACCTAGATCTTTCATGTCAAATTCAGCTATGAGTTCTTGTTTACATTTGGCTATAAGAAGATCTGCACTTGTTATCAATAAGTCATCAACATAAAGAACGAGTATCAACATTTCATTATTAGATATTTTGAAGTATCTATTCGAATCAGCTTCATTCTTAGAGTACCCCAATTTGAGAAATTAGTTGTCTATTATCTCATACCAAGCCTTGGGACCTTGCTTCAACCCATAGAGAGCTTTCTTTAGTTTACATATGTAAAGTTTCTGATTATGTTTAATAAATCCTTTTGGTTGTTCTTGTTTACCGTATGAGGTAAATAGTTTAATGCATACAGACAATAGACAAGAACATGTAACACAGCAGTACTCCTTTTATTATTCGCATATATGCCGAAGAGATTACATAGTGTTTCTAATGATTATTACAACAATGATCCAAAGTCCATTTCGGACGATGTACATATACCATTTCGAAGGGGTGATTCAAACGTCACGTGTCCTTTCGGATGCTAATCTACCCGTCAGCTATTTTGTAACTTTATCGACAACATGCTAATCTATGTATCGACTATTTTATAACTTTACCGACAACATCATCCCCCCCAAAAAGAAAAGTCGTCTCTGGACGACAATTACAAAATATCCACCCGTGCCACTTTCTTTGCTTCCAACTCTTGGGTACACTGAGCCAAGTGTCGCTGTATTGCCTTCAACTGGATGATCAGCTCCTCTCGAGCTCTCTATGCATCCACCAAGACAATCTCACGTCCAACACCTACTCCGAGTGCCTCAAAGTGTATCACCGCTCTCAAAAGGCTTGCTCTGTTGTTCTCTCCACTTCTGGTACACAGACACTCCATGCCTGCAGCAGCTCCAGGTCTTATCAACTAGTCATACTTCACATGACTGATAATCGAATTGATTGAGGGTCTAGGGGGCAACGCCCCAGGTGCACTCCCTGTCGTGATACAAGGCGGGGTTGAGGGGCAGCGCCCTTGCTGCCAAGACCAAATTAGCACTCTCAAGCTCACACAAAATTCAATGGAACACACCATTTTTGTGATTTTCTTCCGATCCCACACTGTTTTGGCAACCGCTTATTTTTTACTACCTATTTATGTCTTTCTCTTCCCTTCGGCATCATGTGTTATTCATTCTGAACATTTTTTATTTGTTGTCTTTTTTTTTGGAACACTTCCTGTCTCCTTCTATCAGTCACCTCTACCCCTATTATAATATTGGCCGTTCTGTCTTTTGCAACCCTCTGACTGATCATATCGCAATGCCTTCTTCATTCTCCCATCGACCCTACAAGGGCCGTACAACCACCACTTCTTTCAACTCCTTGGCATACGATCCAAACTTCTCTTTCTTGGCCATACGGCTTTTGTACTTTTCACTTTCATGTATGTTGATAATGTACGGTGTTTGATGTTTTCTTTCCATGAGCCATACGGCCGTATGAAATATCTTCATATGGCCGCTTCCATGTCTTTCTGTTGTTTTAATTGCTCCTTTGTACGACGTACGATACTTTCTTCCTCCCAATAATGCTCTTATATGTCTGTACGACCTTATGTTTATCTTCTGCCAAACAGAAGACCGTACAGTGCTTTCTCCTTTACAAACAATGCATGTGTGTCCGTACGGTAGCCTCTTTTGGTCGCTCGTACGGTTACCTTGTTTGATCGTACCGTGTTGTTTGGCAATGTGTATCCCCCTCTGTGGCCGTATGGTTTTGTTCATGTACTATATGGTGAGGTTGTACTCCTGCCGTACGGTACCATACAGTACCCTAGCTGGTTTGTACGGTCCTTTCTTGAATTCGTACAATTGTTTTGTCTAGGTTGTATAGTACTTCCTTGCCTACTTCTGGAAGACCGTATGGTGGTAGCTCCTTGTCCATATGGAGCCTCTAGTCTGTACAGTATTTTTCCCTTGTCCTGTGCTTGCCGTTTGGTGCACCTCTAGGTCTCTTCTGGCAAATTTCTAGCTGTACGATGTATTCTTCTCTTCTCCACGTGAGTCAAAGCTCTCTCTTTTCCCACCAATATGTTTTTTGGTTCAATATCATCTTTGAGGTTCATGGTTTGTACTATGGCCCCTTCATATTTTATCGGCTTATCTTTACCGAACGTATGGGCTAGTGTTTCATCCACTTGCACTTCTTCTTCCTTTAGTTCACTATATTCCTCTGGGAACTCGTTTCTTCCTTTTTTTCCTTCGACGCCCAACATGTTGCAGCTCGAGAAGAGTTCGTAATCCTCCATCTGCTAGTGAAATAGTCCGTTAACCGAATCTAGATCGTCCTCATTTGACCCTTCTTCCAATCTCAATACTCCCTCTTCATCAGGTTCCATTCTCTTCTTCTCCTCGTCATTCCCTCCACCTTCGCCTTCAAAATCCGACGACCCTGCCTCCTTAACTACCATTTGTGTGTGCATGTCAATTATGAATCTTCTACCTTCGTGCTCCATTGGTAGGATATTCTTCTTCCAGTCATGCTTAACCCTTGCTTGTACAAGCCATCCTCGGCCTAGAATGGTGTCATATCCTCTCCTCTTCAGCGGGATGACGACGAAGTCGAGTAGGAACGACTGTGTTCCAATAGTCATTGGTTGTGCCATCAAAATCCCGAAAGGTTTAATGCCGTGTTGGTCGATCGTTAGTAATTTGAATGTAGGTGGCCACAACGTCGGCTGTCCCAACTTCTTCTAGGTATCTTCTGGTAGGACGTTTACCCCTGAACCTCAGTTCACAATTGTGTTTGAAAGGACCGTTCCCAATATACCCATCTCTACGATCGTCGGATGCTGTCTGGATGTGAGGACTAGCAGCATTGGGCCCATTGCACTTGCTTCGCTTTCCTTTTCCCTTCCATGTTCTCTTGGTAGTTTAATAGTCGGGGCTATGTTCGTGAGTGCTATCCGTAGTTGAGGCATTGTGAGGATCAGATCATTTAACTTGATTGGTATTTCAGTTTGTAATATCTACCTTACGATGTTTTGTTCTGCACAGTTCTTCGTTGAGGTACCAGTAGTGTCCTTCAATTGTGATTTCTTTGCCTGTGTTGCTTTCTCGATTTCTGTCTGCGCTTCTTCCAATCTCCTCTTTTCTTCTGTCGGGGTGGGGTATAGTTTTGCTTGTTTACGGGTGATTGCCAAGACTTCTTCGTCCGCACTGATGCTGATCAAATTTACTCCTAATTTCGGACACTTGGCATCTTCGTGATCTCCAGGACTGCACCATCTACATAACAACTTTGGTGTGTTTGCTGATGTACAGTTCCGTGCAAAGTGGCCCCACAAATTGCATGCTCGACATTGAACTATTTGGCGGCCACTTGCATCGTACTGAATTCGGTTGCGACCCCCATTATTATTGTTGGTATTGTTGTTTTGCCCTCTTCTATTATTTCTGTACCCACTTGAAGTGGCACTGTCATTGTTGCTGTTTCTGCTCCCTCCTGATGTGGAAGTCTCCTGTGTCAGGAGCACTTGTTGATGCCCTCTTGTTTTCATATTGAAGGGGCATTCTTTTGTGGAATGTCCTGTTGCTTAATTTTAACACGTTAAAATTCAGACATGAAAATTGTATTTTGATAAAAGCACATTTTCATTTGATATTTAAAAGAATATAAATGTCCTTGTATCATTCATCTCTTGAATATACAATTGATATTTTACGAAATAATGAAATGTTGGAGGCAAAGTATTTCACACAAGTCGTGAAAACAATTGCTATCTTTCATATGTACTCAAAACGAAAAAATGAAACATATGGGAGAAAGTCAGAGATAACCAGTCATTGCCTTTCAGACTTTGACTGGTTAGATGTTCTGTTGTTGCATTGTCACCCGTGGTACAACTCTCGATCTGGTAAAGCTCCTGGTTCATCATTTCCCTGCGAGTGAAAAAGGTTGGGTTAGATCTTTTTGATCTAAGCAATGACTAGTTACCTACAGCTACATTCTTGCACATGTTACATTTCTCCTATTTTGAATACATACAAAAGACGCAAAGCATAATGTCAAAGGGACGTACTATTTTGATATGAAACCTTTCATTATAATCAAACACAGGCATGTTCAGTTTATAAGAAATAACTGCAAATTACAAGAAGGAATGGCTTATGACTGTCATGAGCCCGTGCTCGAACATCATAAAATATTCTATTTATTGTTTCTGCATATGCTGTAAGTAAATAGAAGCGACTCTTTAAGTAATACAATGCAAGGGAATACGGGGAGCTGTAGTTGCAGAGAAAATTCTTACGTGTCTATGTAACAGATACAGGAATCTATATTGCAAATAATGATATCTTCCAGAAAATCCAACACAGCAGTTACCAGGAGTTACAGAGAAACAACAGAAGAATCTGAATACACTGAAGCATACACAACAAAAAAGAGAGTAACAAGCACGAAGATATGCACACATACTTTATCACTATTACTATTGAATGTTTTAAAGCTCATATCAGACAAAAGAAATCAAATGATTACAGCATGATTGAATCAATGTGGAAATAAAATGATTTCTATCTGAAAAGAGAAAATCTCATTTAATATATAGGTCAACAATGTATTTTTATGGCATTTCTCTCAGGTACTTGTAACAGAATCTACAAGATCAATACACAAAGCATGTGAAAAGACGAGCATTCAGTCAGATACATACAGAAATCAAACTAGCAAATACATGTTTTCTTTCATAAAATGGCGACTTTAAGGTAAAAAAAGGAATACCCAAATTTTTGTTACAAAACTCTTGTCAGACAGCAGTAAGAGGTGTTTCCATTGCATAAAAGTAATAATCTGGAAAAGGAAATGATGACATTAGAACATCAAATCATGCTAGTAGTTAAGCAAAAAATTGTTTATCAAGCCATATAAAGATTTACTATTCGAATCTGCTATATTATGCATGAATGAATAAAGATAACTACAGCTAGATAGTTGCATATACCAGTTTGAAACTGAGGGTACAAAAGAAGTGATAAGACTGGAACACAACAGAGAACCCTTTAGCACATAAGGGCAAAATGTAAGCACGGTAAAACCCTATGTGTCAAGTGGTTTTAGAACACAAGCTACAGCCAAAAATAAGATGACAATAACAAATTTATGTATGCAAGATGGACATAAATTTGTGGAAATATGCAAAAAGGAGCCAAATCTCTGTACGGTAGCAAACCAAATGCTGTCACTTTGATGCAAAAGTTGCCAAGTGGAATTAAGGAGGACCCAGATGATGGTAGGCATTCAATAGTAGCATCGAGTGTTAAATCTGTTGTCACAGCCAAGAAAGGGACTCAACAGAAGAGAGATTTATTTTCTCATTCTAAAATGAAATTGCTAGCAAAAGGGTTATTGCTATTGGGTGGAACAGTCTTCCTCACAAAAAGCCGTTCTTCTGTTGGGGCAAAGAATAAATATTGATATCTACTGAAAATCCAACTAAATACTTGCATCATGTAATCAAATATGGAGCTATTTCAACAGAGAATAAAACAAAACGTGCCCCAATATACAGGTCAGAGCAAAAACCCTGCCAAAAACGTGCTTCCAATACTGATTTTTAAAAAAAAACACATCTGTTATATACAGTCACAGATATACAGATAAAAGCAAAAACGTGCTTCAAGCACTAGTTTTAAAAGCATCTGTCAAGAAGCATCTGTCATAACGTTTTCTAAATATACCATCAAATGTAGCAGAGTCGTGTTCCCAGCACAACAACAAAACATTTAAAAAAAAAAAAAAAGCGTTACCTCCAGCGGTAAGAGACCATGGCGACTCCAGAACAACAGCAGAAGAGAAAAATTCGTGTTTCCAGCACTGAGTCACGACAGAGAATGAGCTAACAAGGTGATTCAAACACTACAGCAAGATGGTGACGGCAAGCAATGGAGTTCTCTCAACAAACCCCAGCCAACCCCCCTCTTTTCATGTAATGAAAAAACGCAAATGAAGATGGAGTTTTAGGTTTTTTCAAACCGACATACACCTTTTCATATATTTTATGAAGTTTGAAATCCGACAGCAAATGTATCGGCATTATCTTTTGATGCGTCTATAAACTCATTTGTTTTATTAAATAGTATAGTAATGTATTACTTTAGCCAAGTAATACATTATTATATTATTTAACCTTTATTAATGAGTGATATGTAATGTAAATTTGCAAAATGTAAAATGTAATTAGTAATAATCAAATTGATAATATTATAAATCAATTGATTATTATTAAATTAAGCAAATTTAGTTTAAATAAATTTATTTTCGGATTTAGGAGAGAAAGGGGAAATTTGAGTTGATCTTATGATTAACAAGTCATTGTGGCATGTGTCTTTTAGACTAAGTCCTAGAGTTTTGTTTTTAGAGACTTAGTAGTTTCTTTTAAAGTCTAATTTAAGGCTTTTTGAGTCATTCCAGGACTGTGGGTCGAATTCTGACCTTGTCTTAGCTTTTTTAGGCCATGTGTTGATATTTTGAGTCTTTTAAGGGCAGTTAAAAGTGAGTCATAGGTTCTGTTATGACTTGGTACAGTTGTTAAGCTGTGAGTCAGCTTTTTGATAGATTTTGACTCCCTTATTGTAGCCTTTTTTCCTGATTTCGACCAGGAGTTTTGGTATTTAGTTTTCTAAAAACTGTAATACCAAAAAAAGGATGGAGACAGTTTTGGAGAGAGAATAGACTATTGTGACATCTTACTGTCCTTTGTATACTCATTTTTCTGAGTTGTATCTCTGAAGTGATGTTTTTTGACCTTTGAAGGCATAATACAGTTGGCAGAATCTATTTTGGGACTCATTGTTGTGTGCAATACTGGTGATTTGATGTTAATTTTCTGTGTTCTATCAAGAACCTCTAAAGTTTATGTCTCATTTTCGCACCTATATGTCTTAGTAAAACCTCTATGCATAGGTCATAAGTCGTGCATTTTAATGAAATTATATTGATTATGGTCCATATCTTTTTGATATTACTCATTAAAGCCCTCTTCTGAAACACTTTTATGCAGAGATTTTCATCAAAATAGTATTCTCAATTGCATGTCATTTCATTGTGCTGCTAAGCATAAAATCCTTTGTTATCGTCTTTGGTGTATCACCTTTCTAGTTCAAATAGTTTCCATTTTCATACTTTCTCTTTCCCTTTCCCTCACAAGTTCATACCATAGGTGAAATATCATAACATCATACAGGAACCGGCCTAGAATCCGGAGGTTTAGTCACCTGCATAGTTTACCCACAAACTCGTGATTGTTTCAATGTTTCACTAGAATTTATAAGTATTTGGATACTTATCTTAAGGGTGCAAATTTTGGTGACATGTCCCATAATTTGACAAATATCACAGAATTGGTTTTTCAGGCAGGATCCCTTCATGTGACCTTCTGTCTTGCATTTTGTACATCATAGCTCGTTTCCCTTTGTCTCTTTCTGCATATTCTTAAATTCCTTCATCATTCTGATCATATCCTTGTGGAGAATTCAAACCTTCTTACTGTCCTTTTCGTCACCATTGCTATCCTTCTGAAGACGAGTCATCCGAGTCAGGTGAGCTACTTTTCTTCTTCTTTTTCGTTTTCGTTTTCTATTCACTCTTTAAGTCCATCGCCCGATTGTACGCTTTGGTGTATGATGATGGCGGCACAATCTTCATTTTTTTCTTTAACTCCGGGCATGGTCCTTCAATGAACCATGTCTTTTTCAGCCCCTCTGTCGGCTTACTTTCCATTTTATTTATTAATTCTTTTAGTTTTCTGGCATATACATAGACTATTTCCTTTTTCCCTTGCGTTATGGTGTAGATTTTTGTTACGATTTCATTGTCCTTTTGCAACAATTGAAACTTGGTGATAAAACTCCTTTTTAACTGTTGCCCAAGAAGTTAATTTTTGGGGATCGGCGTTGGCAAACCAATCAATTGCTACACCCCTTAGGGTTGCTGGAAATTGTCGGACCCATTCATTTGTGTCGGTTACGCCATTCGCCGTCCAAATCGTTTCGCATGTCTTACAGTGTCTGATTGGATCAGCCGTTCCATCACCATCAAACTTTGACAATTTTTCCTTTGGTCCAGCCATTACTATTCGAGTTGGAGGTACTTTTTGTGTACTCGCACTGTTTTGCACTCTCGAATTGTTCTGCACACCTACGCTATTTTGCACACTCGTGTTGTTCTGCACACCTGTGTTGTTTTGAATACTCGTGCTGTTTCAGACAGTCGTCTTATTTCCCATAGTCGTGTTATTTGGTGAAGAAGGGTCTTCGCTAAGCGAAGTTGTTCGTTTTGGAAGTGTATGGCGGACGAAGATTTCACTCCACACTTGTGCTCCCTCAGCAGTCCTAGTCGTGCGAGTTAATTCCCTTTCGTTTGGATTCTCTTCCCTTGGCTTATACCGGTTAAGAAATTCCTCCCTTGTTGCTTTCAACAATTCCTCGGTGCTTTGGTGTCCGTCGGCAATCTGCTGAAACCTCCGTCTGCGCTCGGCCTGTTGTGCCGAAATTAAATTCCCTTGTGCGGTGCATATTTCATCTTTTCCTTTAGCTTATTCTTATTTTTCTTCAGCTGATTCAACATTAGTCTTCATTCCTCTGCTTTCGTTCTAGGTCCATTGGGCAATGACGCCAAATGTTTACCGTATTGGGTAAATAGTTTAATGTATACAGACAATAGACAAGAACATGTAACACAACAATACTCCTTTTATTATTCGCATATATGTCGAAGAGATTACATAGTGCTTCCAGTGATGATTATATCAATGATCCAAAGTCCATTCCGGACGATGTACATATACCATTCTGAAGGGGTGACTCAATCGTCACGCGTCCTTTCGGATGCTAATCTACTCGTCGGCTATTTTATAACTTTATCGACAATATGCTAATCTACCAGTCGGCTATTTTATAACTTTACCGACAACAGTTCTATATATACTTCTTCAATGACATCATTCAAGAAGGTTGTTTTTACATCCATTTGATGTATTTTCCATCCTTTGGATGTAGCAATGGCAATTATCGTTCTTATGGAAGTATAACGTGCAATTGGAGAGAAGGTTTCTTCATAATCAATTCCGACCTTTTGAGAAAAACCCCTTGCAATAGATCTTGTTTTGTGTTTTTCAATGCTTCCATCAGATGTGTACTTGATTTTAAACAACCATTTTGAAGATACAACTGATTTTTCTTTAGGTCTACGAACAATATCCTAGACATCATTCTTTAGAATAGATTTATATTCCTCTACTATTGCATCTTTCCATGCTTGGCATTTTAAGGCATCCTCTACATTAGTTGGGTCCTGTTTTTGTGAGTTTTGTCAATAAGGCAACATGGCATTTTTTATTTCTTGTTTTCTTATTCTCTTTGGAGACCTCATTTGGTTCCACATTGTTTTCTTCAATCATTTTCCTTGCCCATAGTGGACTTTTGTTGTGGTTTAAAAATTCATCATTCTCAGCATTAGTTGTAGTTGCGTCCCTATCTTCGGAAAGGCCCTCCCTCATATTTCCAGTTTGATTATCTTCTATAGTGTTCTCCTTTTGATTCTCAGTATTATAATCATCTTCTATAATGAACTCCCTCTGATTCTCAATTTCTTTGTCTTTTTTGTTTAAAGATGTTTTGAAAGCAATTTCTTCATCAAAATGAACATCCCTGCTAATTTCAACAGAATTTTGTCGTAGAATATATACTTTGTATCCCTTACTTGTTTCATTGTAGCGGATGAATATTCCTTTCTTTCTGGAAAGTTCAAGTTTAAACCTTTTCTCTTTGGGAATGTGAATGTAGACTGAAAAACAAAAAATTCTTAGATGACTAAGATCTGGTTTGATTCCGGTGACGGTTTCTTCAGGAGTTATATTTTCTAATGTTACATGAGGGCTTCTGTTTTGAATGTAAACTGTTGTACTTGCTGCTTCGGCCCAAAAAGACACGGAGATTTTGATCATGACTCATGGATTTTGCTACTTCTATAATAGTTCTATTTTTCCTTTCTGCAACCCCATTTTGTTGAGGATTATAAGATACCGTAGTCTCCCTCTTAATCCCAACAGATAAAAAATTCTTTAAAGATGTCAGATGTGTATTCACTTTTGTTATCTGATCTTAATGTTTTTATTTTCTTTCCAGTGTAGTTTTCTACTAGAGCTTTAAATTCTTTGATTTTTTGTAAGACTTCATTTGATTCTTTAAGTTTTAGGAAGTTTATCCAAGTTTTCCTAGAGTAATCATCAATGAAGGTTACATAGTATAATAACCCCTCGAGTGAAGGTGTTGACATGGGTCCACACAACTCAGTGTGAACAAGTTCTAGTGCAAATTTAGACTTGTGTTTACTGAAAGAAAAGTATCCTTTCTTATTTTTTCCTAGAGCACACCCTTTACAAATGCTAGTGTGATCAGTTTTGAGATTAGGAATACCTATAGTGATTTTTCCTATGGTAGGCAGAGCACTAAAGCCAAGGTGCTGTAATCTTCTATGCCAGAGTTCATTTGAATTATGGATTGCATGATTTAGTGCTTTATATTTTGCTTTAATGTTTAATTTGTACAAGCTTCCATCTCCTGATCCTATGTTGATGGTGTTCTTAATGTTGGAGTTTTTAGTCCATAGTAACACTTTATCTTCATTGAAGGAGACACGGTATCCTTGGTTTGCTAGGCCAGAAATGGAAATATGGTTTCTTTTTATCCTTGGTACAAATATTACATCTTTTAGTAGAAGAGTCTCCCTCGATTTTAGTTGTAAGGAGCAAGTTCCATTTCCTTTTACTGGATGAGTAGAATTATCTCCAATTGTGACTTCTTCTGTGCAATACTCTTCGAATATTTCAAACTGATTTCTAAACCTAGTGTAAGAATCTACGTTAGAGCAGAATTTCCCCAAGACCAAGGAACTCAAAAACACAAGCACAAATTAGACCAGAGTATGATCAGAATAATTGTATAGTATTCCATTCTATGTACAAGTACACTAGGAGTGCCTCAATATAAAGGCCTCTGAGATGCATCTAGAGTGCCTCGGAATCAGCACCATGATAAGTCCAACAACCAAGCACATGTCCACCAGATATGGGTTATCCTCCATTATGCACGGAAGTAAGTGCGATGATGTGAGGATAAGCCTACAAAGGTGAAACACGCACATCAGTGTTGTAGACAGCACGTGCTTAATTAGGAGTGCGAAAAACTATGTTGTCTACATGAGAACTCAGGGAATGATGCAAACTCGTGTGATGTAGACACCATGTGCATAAATAGAGTGGCGTACTTCTATGTTGTCTACATGACAATTATAGAAGATGCACAAACTCCCAAGTGTCTCATAAAGAGACATAATAAAATAATGAAAAATAATAAAATAATGCACTAACCTAAGTAAACTTAAGTAAAGTATAAATAGTAAATACCTATTTACACCAACACCCCCTTAAGTGCAACTTAGGGGAATGCACTTAAGCTCACTAATGCATAATGGGTCCTAGCTACTAGGCCATGTTAGGTACCCATGTACAAAAGCAATGCTAAAAGATGCAATGCAATTTCTCATAAAGCAGAGAAAGAGGGAAAACCTCATGGGAAAAACCCTCCTCCAAAAAGAGAGATAAATACAATAGAGAATAGGAGAGAGAAGAAGACCTAAAGAAGGAAATCATCCCCCCCATAGAGGAGAAGAAGGAGACGAGGTAGTCCTCACCCCCCCCCTAAAAGAAGTGTGCCAAGCAGTGAGAAAGGCTCCAATGAAGAAGCTGATCCATGAATGATGTTCCTCCCCTTTGGAAGAAACAATAGCAAGGGTATCGATGAGAAGCATCCCCTAGATGGAGAAGGAATCTCGATGACGAACGGTATCTCTGAAACATGTCCAAGTGTCCTTGTGTCAATACTGAAGATGTCTTCCTCCAAAACTGCTGAAGAGAAGAACAGATCGAACAAGGAAGGATGTAGAACCTATCTTAGGAAACCAACAGTCTTCTCAAATGTGAAAGAGATCTCCTGCAGATGTTGTACATAAGGATCCACAATCACGCCAACCTGGAAGGATTGATCATGTAGAGAATGTGCAATAATTGTAGAAGAATCTGCCTCAACAAAGAGAAGCGAGAAATCATCATGAAAATCACCCATGTCTTTTATGTGTGACTCCAAGAACATAGCTGCAATGTATGGCAAGAAATCATCACTAGGAAGACCATAAGTACCCTGCAGTATTGAAGTACATGAATAAGTCACTGCGGGAAAAGATGGAGTATCCACCTCAAATAGAAGACGGATGTCATCAATGATGTCTCCCACATCTTCAATGTGAGACTCCACGAACAACTGTCTGATGTCTAAAAGGAAGTCTTCGCATGAAGGTAATGTAGGAAGACATGAAGTGTCCTGCTGCACTAGATCCGAAGCATTTGTGGCTGGAACAGGATCAGTAGGAGCAACAGGAGCTGGAGGTGTGATCTTATCCGGAGTTGAAGAAACCAGAGCTGGAGTGACTGGAGGTAGGTAGTCTTCTGGAGATGGAGGATCACATGGATCTCCATATGATCTCCAAATAGACCACCAAATATCAGCTGGAAAATGGGCCAATTGAAGGGTTTCCCTACTCATACTGTTACGCAGAAATCGAGTAAGGCTAGGAATATATGTCCAATCATCATTGAATGATAGGGAATAGAGATAAGGAAGCAACCCTGGATGTTCTCTTAGATGGTCCATTATCATAGTCCTCCATTGGTAATAGTTCGTAAGTGTCAACTTTGGTCTAATACCGAACCTACAAATGTGACAAGACTCCATGAGATCAATCAATGAACCCCCAAAATACCAAAGAACCCCCCCAATAAAAGATTTGGGCACTTTATATATAGTGCGTTTACAATGGGCCACTTGCCAAAAATGGACAAAGTAGACTTTTTTAATTTTGCTAATTACAACCTCTGTATAGAGTATAAATCTGGACTATTACAATGTAGCTCAAAATTACATCAATTGTGAAGCATCACAATGTAGACCTATCTTTGAAAGTGATACTTTTGTCCAAATAAGACTACAATCTGACTACAGATTTGAAAACTAGACAAAAAAATATTCACTTTCAAAAAAAAGGAACCTGAAAAGGAGTCCAGATAAGCTCGAATGATGCGTTTGAAGTTGCAAAAAGCAGGATTAGATAGGTATAGTCGTGAAAATCTGTGATTTCTGACCAATCCGTACACCAAAACCAGAAACAAACTGCACCACTGGAAAATTCAAGAAATTTTACCCAAAAAAAAAAAAAACGCACCTGATTTGGAGTCCGTATGACCAAGTTATGGCCGTTCAAAGTCGAGCTCCAAAATCAAAACTGCAAATGAAGAGGGGTTTGTAGAGGAAAACAATGTGTTAAATTTGACGTCCAATCGACCGTCGTAGCAGTTCAACAATGGCCTGGAAGGTCAGTCATACGACCATCAATTTTAGTCTATCAGAATGCTGACATCAACAAAAATTTTGGCATCCGATGACGTCACCTTGCACGGATATGGCGTCACCTATACGGAATGTATGGACAAAATGACGTGCCCTCCTACATGTCAGTACGGAAGTTGACGTGTATGATGACGTCTGTTATTGACTCAGGCGTGAGGTGGAGCAGACGGCTGACTGTGCGCCAATTATTGTATGATGTGTGGCGAAAATTAAGTGGTCCGCGTGTCGAGCGGATGAGAGCGACAGCTCAGAGCAAGCCACGTGGCGGAATGGGCAGTGACGATACTGGGAGCAGCGGGCGCCGGTCTTTTTGTTTGCCGATGCTGGATTGTGCACCGTCGGCGCCGGATTTTGTGCAGGGTCGCCGCCAGGATGTGGGTTTTTAATCCCACATTGTCGGTGTGTGGGAGCTGTCTGCAGTGTATAACAAAACTGCTGCAGATATAAATGCAAAGCTTTGCCCTGTTTTAGAAGGGGCCGCTGGATTGGCGAGCAGGCCGGTGGAGTTGACTTCGCGGTCGGTGGTTATTGGCGGATTTGAAAATAGCTCGTCGCCGGAAATTGTCCGTGCCCAATGAAATTAAGGGTGCGCAAAACTATTAAATACCCTGCGATAAATTAAATATTCTGCGGGCTGGGGTGTGACAACCCAGTGCCGCAAAATAAATTTTTTTTTCTGGCCAACAATAATTTCAGAATAATAATTTTGAAAATAAATTTCGAGAATAACCAGAAATAATTCCCAAAATGCCAGAGAAGGAGAATTGCAGATCTGAAGATTAAATTAACAGATCAAATAAGACCATACCCATAGTTGCAAATCGGGCTTTCGGGTTCCGATTTGCAAATTTTTTTTTTTTTGCCTCTCGATTGACTATGGCCTAATATAGGCAAGTTTATAGTCAATTTTCACCGAATCTTCGCTCCGGACGCAATGGCGAGGTTCGCTTCGGCTCTAGACGCTCCCAATTGCAGCTGATGCTTCGGATCTGGATCGGGTCTCTTAAAGAGATGAAGCAACGAGGTCTCCAAAGGCTATGTGACGAGTATCTCCCTCAGCTCTGATACCATGTAAGAATTTGCGTTAGAGCAGAATTTCCCCAAGACCAAGGAACTCAAAAACACAAGCACAAATTAGACCAGAGTATGATCAGAATAACTATATAGTATTCCATTCTATGTACAAGTACACTAGGAGTGCCTCAATATAAAGGCCTTTGAGATGCATTTAGAGTGCCTCGGAATCAGCACCATGATAAGTCCAACAACCAGGCACATGTCCACCAGATATGGGTTATCCTCCATTATGCATGGAAGTAAGTGCGATGATGTGAGGATAAGCCTACAAAGGTGAAACACGCACATCGGTGTTGTAGACAGCATGTGCTTAATTAGGAGTGCGAAAAACTGTGTTGTCTACATGAGAACTCAGGGAATGATGCAAACTCCTGTGGTGTAGACACCATGTGTATAAATAGAGTGGCGTACTTCTATGTTGTCTACATGACAACTATAGAAGATGCACAAACTCTTAAGTGTCTCATAAAGAGAAATAATAAAATAATGAAAAATAATAAAATAATGCACTGACCTAAGTAAACTTAAGTAAAGTGTAAATAGTAAATACTTATTTACACCAACACCTAGTTATGTGTCTTGAAGCTCCACTATCTATTATCCAAATATTATTATTTGCGTTTAATTCACTTGACAAGGCTACATAGAATAGAGGATTTTCTACTTCATGAGATTCTGATATGTAGCTTGAATTTTCTTTCTTTCAGGACAATCTCTTTGGATGTGACCAAATTTATCACATCGGTAGCATTGAACTTTGGATAGATCCTTTTCTTTGTGGTATTGAGAATTATTTCTTCTCTTAGATTTGAGTTTCCTCTTCTTCTCTTTGTTGTTGGTATGTAAGGCTTGAATCTCCCCTTCTTGATTTGTGTAAATTCCTCTAGAGATTAACCAAGACTCTTCTTGAATATACTCATTCTTGAGTTGATCAAACTTTGGAAGACAGGGACGACTTACACATTGAATGAAAGGTTCCCATGATATATATAGGCCTCTTAGAGCAATTAGAGTAAATTACTTGTCATCTTTATTATTTTCAATTGTGGCAAGTTGATCTCTTATCTCAGAGATTCTTAAGAAGTAATTTGTCATTGACTCTTTTTTTTTTGTTTTTATGTTTAGGAGTTGATGTTTTAATGTCAGTATGTAATAATCCCAACAGGTTATAACTTCTTCAAACACCAAAAAAAAATCTTTATACTTCAGTTGTTTGACATTTTGTCAAACACTTTGCAAGCAAGCTCTGATACTACCATAATAACCTTTTACAAGGAACTAATATGCAAGTGCAATTCTTTTGGTATTATCGGTGCAAATAAATGGAAACTAGATGCAAAACAATGACTACAATAATGCCAAAATTAAGATTCTAAATTATCACAGCAAAATCATATGCTGATGAAGTACAATGATAATAGTGATGCCTGAGAATGGAAATGAATCAAATACAGATATTGCAGTGTGGCATCGTGCATGTGTACTGTAGTAGGCAAAATCTTTTCTCCAATTAAGCACAAATAGAACCCCTGAATTGAAGCTCTCCTAAAAACTAAATTCAATGGATATTTCACCACCTCAAATGGTTGCAACACTGAAGAGTTGACGTTTTCCAATGGCTGACTGAAATCAGAAACCTTAGTTTCTTCTCCCAACTTGATATCAAATTCAATTCACAAAATCGGATGATCAATAATGAAGCTCTCACCTCTATTTATACTTTTCTTTCACCCTTCTAGAAGGAAGTAAAATATTTAATAATTGCATTCTCTAGAAGTTTCTCCCTTTCCAATAATTAATGTGCTTTTGGGAAATTAAATTGCTAAAAGTCTCCCCCTTCCAATAATTAATGCACTTGCTAGAAGCTTCTCTCTTACAATACAATAATTAATTGTGCTTCTAGAAAATTAATTTATTGGAAGCTTCCCCCTTCCAATAATTAATGCATTTTCTAATATATTAAATTAATTAAATATAAAGTCACTCTCTCTCTTTCTCTGTTTTTTTTTTTTTTGGACTTTATAAGAAATTAATTTAATCAATTTCTCCTTATTTCTCCACTTAGCCTTTAGAGAACGTAAAGGCTAAGAACTCCACTAATATGCTAAAAAGATGGGGACATTACATAGTATTCTGCTGTCATTGTTTATTTCAAATGTATCTTTTATAGTTTTAAACACTTCATATGTTGTTTTCAATATTGCTATGGAAGGAAGCATGTGATCCCTTACAACATCAATTATGATCTTGTTAGCCCTATTGTTCCTTGTTTTCCAAGTTATTTTTTCTGATTCTTCTTCAGGCATCTTAATGTCTTTTTCTATAAAAGACTCTAATTCAAGTTCTTCAAGTAAGGCTATGATTCAAATTTTCCATGAGAAGTTTGCAGCCCCTTCCAATCGATCTTCTACTTTGATTCCGTTCACCATTTTGATTTGTATGTGAATTTGATTTCTATAAGGCAAAGAACAAATTGGATTTCCGATTTTTCTCTAGTTAAGCTCTAATACCATGTTATTTGTTGATCTTTTCCAGAGAATAAATTCGTACCAAGAACAGTTAGCAATGTTTTATTGTGATTCTCTTAACACCTTTCCTCTCTTGCTGATAAGGTAGATCAGGCGATTATCTAATTTCTTTGCTATTATAGAGGATCGATGAAGTACAGATGAACGTCTTGAGATCGATGACTGCTGGAAGAGATACAATGCCTTGGTGATTGATCGTATTCTCCCATAGCCATCGGAGATATAAGTATAATGTTGGGGGCTCACGATCATGAATGGTTGTGACCTCCCTGTGGTAATTGTCATCAGGAGTCACACCCATTCATAATCGTGACTCCTCTTAATCACAATCAATGTGAATGCCGATGTACTAAATCTGCCGATTCAGATTAATTAAGGATATTTGAGCATAAATGAAAGACACTAATACTCATATATATGTGTGTGTGTGTGTGTGTGACAACCTCACACGTGTTCGTCCATCATTATGAATGCTTCAATGCGCTGAAGCTATATTCTTAACAAGACTTACTTCATTTTGTGTCATTTTTAATTGTTTGTTTTATGTGTCTTGGTATTGAAGAAACATACCTCAGTTAATATACTAGTGCTTTTGTCATCAATGATAAAACTTCCAACAATCTTATTGTACCTTAGATAGTAGTCCTTTAATAAGACAATGACAATCTTAACAATCTCTTGAGTGTTCTTGACATTAATGACCATATTGCATCAATCTTATTACTACGTTTGACATCAATGACAATTTCTCCTTTTTACCTTTGCCGTTGATAATGCTAACTTTTATAGTTTTGTTCATGCTAATGAAAACCCTTTAACATCAATGACAATATACTTCCATCAGAATTTAACATAAATTTGGGGAAATTAGGAGTTTTAAGCATATGCCCTGTTGTTATCTTCTCTGAATGTTGTAATGGTTGAATGAGTTGCCGTGAAAGAAGACCAGAGTTCAGGAATCCACTTTTCAAGATACCCATTTTGACCATGTAGTGAGTGCCATCTTGTAAGCTACCAATGGCTCCATGTCATTGTACCTTTTATTGCCTTCCATGACTATGTACCATCTCAGCAGGCACAACAAGTAACAAAATTAGTGTTTATGAGGGGCCCCAACGAAGAGGAGGAGAGCAAAGATCATTACGTTCTAGAAGCCATCTCGAATTGTAAGATGTGCTACAATTTCAGACTGTCTGACATGGCGGCCTCCGTGTAATTGTTTCCTGCTCAATCAAAATCTTCCTTTGCCGCATCGCCACCTTTTCAACCAGATTGATTTTCCAATGGTAAGAATCCTCCCATTATTTTTCGTGAAGGCTGATGTGAAGCACCTATTGGTTTTGACATACGTTGTCTTTCTTGTCTTAGTCCTCTACTTGATCTTGAGATTGAGGAAGCAAAAGTCGAAGAAGTCGAGCCTACCACTTGGTTTGCCAACACGGTTGATTTTGGGTAACCTGGTCATCGTGGCTCGGCGGAAGGAGCCATTCATGTGCGTTGTGGAAGAGCTGCAAAAAATAGTATGGAAATGAGGCGCTCAAAGACTTCGCAAACCGACCACCAGAAATCCTAACTTTTTCACTCTTTTCAGCAAGAATTCAGACACTAAATAGCCTATCGGCTGATAAAAAACCATCAAAAAATCATTATCACTTTGCTGTTGCAAATTAGAAGCACAAAAAGTTCCACTAGCAGTGGAGGGAAGAAGTTTTTGTTTTTCATTCACAAATGTACAAATGACATAGAAAACAACCTTTTTGGTCATTTTAGTTGGCACTTTTAGAATTAGAGGGTCAAATAAACTTAATTTGGCAAAAACAACCTTTTTGAAAAAGTCAATAGATGGTTTTTTTTGATCAAATTCGCTCAAAATTTTCTGAAATTCTCTCTGGAATCCTTTGTTGGAAACCAAAGTTGGCCAAAATTTGTCTAAATTCCTCCCAGGTTCCTCTTTGAGAATTCCCAACAAATTTCGGTCTATGCGGTAGACTTTTGACCGAATTTTATAAGGACTAGACTTTTGAGCAGACTAAACTAAAATTTTGAATGTTCAAGAGTTAATTTGGCAACACAAGTTTTCACCTTTACTTAGTTGAATTCCAAGTTTTTAAGATTGTTTTCTTTGCTTTTATAGTCAATTTTGAGTTTTTGGGCTCTGATTGCAAGTAGCTTATTTATGTATCATCACTTGCAATCTTCTCATTCATACCTGATTTTGACTTGGTTTTTGTGTTTGAAGTTTACTTTTTCTTTAAATTTTAGTGTTTGCGAATGTGAATAATATCAAGATTCAAAGCTACTCAAAATTGGGTTTTCAAGATCCATTTACAAATAAGGATATTATATTTTAAAGATAATAGTGTCTAACTTGCAAAAGCGACATAATGGCCAGAATTCCAACATACTTTTGCTTATGTACTTTCAAAAAAACACTTCTAATTTGTTTGATAAAACCCGAAAAGCCCCTTGAGCCTTTCTATTATGTGAAATACTTGTAAATTGATACATACAACCCAAACACAAGTTACATCCATTTTATCGCTCATGAATCAGAGTATGTAACATGTAATGTGAAACCCAACCTCCTTGCTTTGTTTGGATTTTTATATACAATCACTTGAAAATGACTTTTTGAGACTCCAACTGTTAGTGTAGTTTTTTATTTTTCCTATTTTGCTAGGTTTTTCCTACACTTTTAATAATCTCGCTTAGGTTAATAAAGCATGTCTTATTAGGTGAATGGTTGTGAGGTGCCACCTTCCTACATGTGAGCATCCATTAGCTATCTTGGGAAGATACTTTGCTATCTTTAGTCTGATAGATGGTTGCTTCTCATTGGTTGTTGTTGCCACTTCTTCCCTCTTCCTAGCCTATATAAGCATGCTACCTGGCTTGTATTTGCATCTCTTGTTTTTGCATCCTCTTAATGCTATTTTGCTTCCAGCATTTGCATTACTCTCTTGGAGACTAACTCTATGATGTTATTTTGATTTTGTATCATTTGCATTCATAGTTTAGATATTTATTCTTTGCACTAGTTTTCTGGGTTATTAATCTTATCAGATTCTAACATGGTATCAAAGCTTTTCTATGTGCAAGAGTAGATTTTAGTTTCCTTATTTGAGAGATTCAGGGGGGGCAAATAAACTTTATTGTAGTTTTTTGAAAAATGAAGTATGCTCTTCTCTTGCATCTTTGGATGATTCTGAGAATCAGAAAAGTTTTGGGAAAAACAATTTTTCTTTGGGGTTTCAATCTCAAATTTGACAACCAACTTGCATATTTGGAGTTTTCAATCAGTATTGCAGGTTTCAGCATGCCATTGATGGACTTAGGATCATCAAAATCGGAGTCCGTATGAGCAAGAATATGCAAATGCTGGATCAGCATTTTGGTGAGTATGTCAACCATCGGTTTGAAAGATTTTGCACTTCAGAGGGGATTGATTTACAGCATTCAGTTCCATACAATCCTCAGCAAAATGGTGTTGCAGAACGGAAGAATAGATCCTTGAAGGAAATGGCAAACTGTATGATTCACTCTAGATCTCTTGCACCACAGTATTGGGCAGAAGCCATTAACTGTGCTTGTTATATCTAGAACCGTGTTCCTCATCGAGCCTTGAAGGGAGTTACTCCTTTTGAAGCTTGGAGCGGTCGAAAACCATTAGTTAAGCACTTTCGAGTTTTTGGCTCCCCTGCATGGGCCCACATTCCTACAGAGAAACATAAGGCCTTGGATCCGCAAAGCAGACCTTGCATATTTGTAGGCTATCCTGATGGTGTGAAGGGTTATCGGTTGCTCCACCCTACTACACATGAGTTATTCATTGAGAGGAGTGTTCAGTTTGAGGAGGGATCTTCAAGCTCACTTTCTATCACTTCTCCAACTCCTTCTACCTTGACATTAGAGTCACTTGGAATACATGACATATCTTCTGATGAGTCAGATTCACCTGAACAGTCTTCTACCTCTACTTCTGATGCAGAAAGTGATTCAGAGAACTCACCTCCTTCCTCTCCTAGTCATCATTCAGAGGTTAATGATTCCCCTCCAGATTCTCCATCTTCTTGTCCACTTTGGGCTAGACAGGCCTTGCAGTCTGCAGGTGATTGGGTTGGGGATCCATCAGACACCAGGCGAACTCGTTCACAATTCCAGGATGCTCCACATGTCTTCATTGCTACTGCCTCAGATCCACAGTCCTTTCATGAGGCTTTTGGTATTTCTGAGTGGGATACAACTATGCAGGAAGAGTATAGTTCCTTGATGAGGAACCACACTTGGGATCTTGTCCCTCTTCCTAAAGGAAGAAAACTTGTTCGATGTAAGTGGATCTATCGGACAAAATTCGCAGCAGATGGGTCAGTTGACAAACACAAGGCTCGCTTGGTCGCCAAAGGATTCTCCCAAGTTCTTGGGATTGACTACTCTGAGAATTTTGCGCTAGTTGCCCGAATGAATTCCATTTGAATTGTTCTTGCCATTGCTGCAGCTAATCGTTGGGAAGTACATCAGATGGATGTGAAGAGTGCTTTTCTTCATGGTGACCTTCATGAGGAGATCTACATGGAGCAGCCACAGGGCTTCCTTTATGATTCTTCACTTGTGTGTCATCTTCAAAAGTCTCTCTATGGCCTCAAACAGGCTCCTCGAGCCTGGTATGCCAAGATGGACTCCTTCCTTCTATCAGTTGGGTTCACTCGGTGCCATTCTGATCCTAATGTCTACATTTTGCAACAGGGTGATTCACTTCTACTTTTGGTTTTGTATGTTGATGACTTGCTGATCATAGGAAGTTCTTCACCCACCATTAAGGCTGTCAAAGTAGCCCTTCAGGACAATTTTTTGATGACTGACTTGGGCTTGTTGCATTACTTTCTCGGGATTGAGATCCTTCAGTCTCCTTCTCGGATCACCATCACACAATCCAAGTATGCTCTAGATTTACTCTCGAGGTTTCATATGGTTGACTGTAAGCCTGCTCCGACTCCCTTCCTTTTTGGAGTCAAACTTGAGGCTCAATGTTCTTCTCCACTTGTTGATGGCACTTTGATCCGACAACTTGTTGGGAGTCTCATTTATTTGACTCATACGAGACCTGACATCTCCTATGCTGTAGGCATGGTCTTTCGATTCATGCAGGAGCCTCATGAGTTACACTGGAAAGCAGCCAAGTGGATCCTTCACTACATTCAGGGTTCTCATAGTTGTGGGATTCACTACGCAACAGGTATTGAGCTTGATTTGGTGGGCTACACAGATTCAGATTGGGCAGGTGATTCTGAGGATCGCAAGTCTACTTCAGGGTATAGCTTCTCATTTGGGTCAGGTCCTGTTTGTTGGTCGAGCAAAAAGAAGTTTGCTATTGCTCTGTCTTCTACTGAGGCTGAGTATCGGGGGGCTGTAAATGCCGCCATTGAGGCCATTTGGCTTCAACATCTTCTCACTGAGTTTGGTATCCAGATCAGATGGCCATCAGTCATATTTTGTGACAACTAGAGTGCCATTCTGTAATGTCCCCTTTTTAGCATTCATAGCATGATGTTGTTGTTAGCCTATTTCCTCATGGTCCCGTAGGCTAACCAGGACATTAAAGGGGTTTAGAGGCCATTTGGCTTGGATAGTTTCAATTGCAGGTCTTTCTGAGGGGTTTTGAGGCAACTTTGGGCATACTTACTATTTATAGTAAGTCATCTTGGATATGGTCGAACATCCAGTGGCAGTGGTATGTCGATGGTAATTGTTTAAAATCGGCAAAAAGACTTGTTTATCGTTGATAAGATTTGTTATGCATTGATAAAGTTATTTTATAAAGTTAATTTTAAATATTTAACTTTATTATTGCATAGACTATAGTTTGTGGGAAATATTTAAATTAAAAGAGTCCCCTTTATTTTATAACACATTGGAGACATAAGTTACATAAAGGGAGTGATGTTTTATCCCACATTGAGAAAACAAAGGATTGAGCTCTTGTGAGAACACTATAAAAGAAAGAGAAGAGCTTCTTTTTATTATGCTTGAAAATATCAAAGAAATTGGAAAATTTTCTGGAGATTATGTCTCAATAGTTTGGAGGACGAAATCCCGTCAAGCTGGAAATCTTGACGCCATTGAAAGATATGGTTTTGAGATTCAACATTGTAGTAGTCCGAAAAAGCGGAACCGAAAAAGCAGGTACGAAAAAGCAGTTCGAAAAAAGCGGAACCAAAAAAGCGGGTACGAAAAAGTAGTTCGAAAAAGCAGAACCGAAAAAAACAGGCCGAAAAAGTAGTTCGAAAAAAATAAAGCAGAAGGGGCAGCATAGAAAGAAATTATTACAGCCATCTACAACCAAGTTCTTTTGTTAGTATTATTTTTTAGGGTGTTATAAGCTTTCAACTGTAAGTGTGCATTATACTAGCATTATCATTTTGTAATCCATGTAAATGCCAGAGTCTTGGCCATATTTCATGAGCATTGTAATTTTCATTGCAATTAAGAAGATAATAGTTGCTGGTGTCATTTAAGCAATTTAATATCATTATTTATCAGCTAGTTAGTTTGCATACCAACTGTTTGTAAAAATGCCAGTTCGCTGTAGGTGTTCGTTTCTCATGCTTAGTTCATATATATGCACTGAATATTGTCAAAATTAGTATCTAACTCATGTTAGGTCATTGTGTAGTCCATTGTAGTCTTCTAGCACAAGATTCTCATTGATGCAAATTGAAGAAAAAGTCATTTGAAGCTAGCTGAAATACTATATCAGTCATACGTCCCTTGCATGTGAATTGTTTGATGAAATTCCTTGAGCTTTCATCAGCATTTTTTGAGGGCAGATTTGAGGAGGGTTATTACAGTGGTATCAGAGCTTGCTTGCAAAGTGTTTGACGAAATGTCAAACAACTGAAGTATAAAGATTTTTGGTGTTTGAAGACGTTATAACCCATTGGGGTTATTAAACATTCAGATCCAGTTCATCATCAGCGGACCAAACACATAGAGGTCCACATGCACTACATCCGGGAGCTCATCCATGGTCATGTCATTGACCTTCGCTATTGTCCGACTTCCGAGCAAGTTGCTGATATCTTCACCAAACCCTTCACTGAGAGCAAGTTCTTTCATTTGCGAGCTTTGCTGGGGGTGCGGGATGCTTCATCTTTTGGGGGGCCTCTTCCTCTCACTCGGAGTCTTGACTTTTTTTTGTGTGGGGGGGTCTCTTTTCTCTCTCTTTTGGGAAATCTTATGTACATGGGTACCTCATCAGGCTTGACTTGTTAGGACCCATTTCTACATTCACCTAAGGTTCGCTTATGGGGGGGTGTTAGTGTAGTTTTTTATTTTTCTTATTTTGCTAGGTTTTTCCTACACTTTTAATAAGCTCACTTAGGTTAATAAAGCATGTCTTATTAGGTGAATGGTTGTGAGGTGTCACCTTGTTACATGTGAGCATCCATTAGCTATCTTGGGAAGATACTTTGCTATTTTTAGTCCGATAGATGGTTGCTCCTTATTGGTTGGTGTTGCCACCTCCTCCCTCTTCCTAGCCTATATAAGCATGCTACCTGGCTTGTATTTGCATCTCTTGTTTTTGCATCCTCTTAATGCTATTTTGCTTCCAGCATTTGCATTATTGTCTTGGAGACTAACTCTATGATGCTATTTTGATTTTGTATCATTTGCATTCATAGTTTAGATATTTATTCTTTGCACTAGTTTTCTGGGTTATTAATCTTATCACATTCTAACACAAACAACAACTTCTTCATATGTTTGAGCTAAGTGTTACAAGAAACCTGATGTGTTGTCATATGGGGTTTTATAAATGACAATACAAGTTGAGAGGTCTTTTGAATGCATAAAAAGGTCTTGCATCATGGTCTTTTAAACCCAAAGTGAGAAGTCGTGTTTTTCAAACTGAAGTCACCATTTGTGTTGTGATGTGGAGCCTAATCAGACTCAGAGGTTTATTCGGCGCAGTTTTCTCCCCATATTATTTCTACGGTGGTTTTCGAAGCCAAAAATGCCCTTATATTGTAAAAGGCATCGGTTACTATTTTTCTATTATTCTAGCCCTAATTTTGTAAGTGGCAAATAATTTGTATAAAAAGGGCTTAGGGTTAGGGATTTTTATAATGTGTGATGCGAAAATTGGTTCTTGCGGCGGTATTGTGCTATAAGGGGTTACGGATTGTAATCAAGTTGTAATCACTGGATAATAATAATATTGGACTTGCTGTTGGTGGATGCAGCCCAAGGATTGGGTGAACCACGTTAAATCTTTGTGTCTTGTATTCTCTTCTACGCGATCTATTATTTTTTGATATTGGTTATATTTGCATGTAACTGTTATTTTTGTTTGAGCTTAATCCTAACAAGTGGTATCAGAGCCAAATTGTCATTTTTTTAGCTAGATTGTTGTTTTTTTTTAAAGCCAGACTGTCATATTTTTTTAGCGATCCTCTGTAAGAAGGTCTCACGGTTGAGTGGGAGCGATGACAAACGAGGGTTGACAAGTTTAATGGGCAGAACTTTCAGTTATTGAAGATGCAAATGGAGGACTATCTTCATTAGAAGGATTTATGGAAGCCGTTGGAAGGAAAAACCAAGAATCAGGGATCTATGACAAATGACGACTGGGATCTTTTAGACAGAAAGGCTATTGGAAGCATTCGATTATGCCTGGCACCATCGGTGGTATTGAATATTACAAAAGCGAAGACGACAAAAGAGTTGATGCAAACCCTAGCAAAACTGTATGAAAAGCTCTCTGCTTCAAACAATGTATTTCTCATGAAGTATTTATTTAATATGAAAATGACAGAAGGTGGACCTATTGCGGATCATTTAAATGAGTTTAATAGTGTTACTAGTCAGTTATCTTCTGTAGGTATCAATTTTGATGAAGAAATTAGGGCTCTCTTGATTTTGTGTTCTTTGCCTGAAAGCTGGAATGGCTTGGTAATGGCTGTATGTAATTCCATTTCTGGATTTAATACTCTAAAATATGATGATGTGATCGGTGTTATTTTGAGTGAGGAAACTCGTAGGAAAACCTTAGGTGGATCTACATCAGGACGTGCTTTGAACACACAAAGCAGAGGTAGAACGATTGAGAGAGGAAATAATTCCGAAAATCGCGAAAAATCAAGACGAGAGTCAAAGGGGAAGAGGTCTCAATCCAGAGGACCGAGAGATTGTTGGTATTGTGGGAAATCAGGGCATAAGAAGAAAGATTGTTGGACTCGAAAGAACAATGAAGCAAATAAACCAAAAGGGAACAAGGAGGCAAATGTGGTAAGTAACAAATCTGAAGAGGATGTGTTGCTTCTTTCTTTAGAAAGTATTGATAATTCATGAGTTTTAGGTTTTGGTGCTTCATTTCACGCTACACCTCATAGAGGTTATTTTGTTGATTATGTTCAAGGGGATTTTGGGTTTGTTTATTTGGGGGATAATAAACCTTGTCAGATTGTTGGAAAGGGAAAAGTTAATATTCAGTTGCAGAATGAGAATAATTGGCTACTACATGAGATAAGACATGTTCCAAGGCTGAGTAGGAATTTAATTTTAGTAGGGCAACTTGGTGATGAGGGTTGTGTAGTTACTTTTAATGATAAAAATTGGAAGGTTTCAAAAGGTTCCCTTGTAGTAACAAAAGGTGCGAAAGTAAGCACCTTATATCTTTGTATAGGTCATATTGTTCCTTCTACTTTGATTGTTTCAGAGAAAAATGAATGTTCAGGAACAGTTGTTGCAGTTGAGTAGGGAGAACAAATAGCTGTTATAGATTCTGATATAGTGCTGTGGCACAACAGACTTGGGCACATGAGTGAGAAAGGTATGAAAGTACTTCATTCAAAGAAAGTTTTACCAGGTCTGAAATGTGTCAATATGGATTTTTGTGAAAGTTGTGTGTATGGAAAACAAAAGAGTGAGTTTTTTGAAGACTGGGAAGGAAAATAAAGTGAGAAATTAGAGCTTGTGTATACAGAGGTATGGGGACCAGCTCAGGTATCTTCCCTTGGTGGCTCTCATTATTATGTTACATTTATTGATGATACAACTAGAAAAGTATGGGTTTAATTTCTTAGATAGAAATCTGATGTATTTCAAACTTTTAAGAAATGGAAATGCTTGGTTGAAAATTAGACTGGTACGAAATTAAAATGTCTCAGATTTGATAATGGTGGTAAGTATTGCAGTCATGAATTTGAAGAATATTGCTCCACTAATGGTGTTCGTAGACAGAAAACTGTTCTAAAGACTTCACAGGAAAATGGAGTGGCTGAATGCATGAACAAGACTATAATGGAGCATGCAAGAAGCATGAGGTTGCATGCAGGGTTTCCTGTAAACATGTGGGTGGAGGCTGTGAATACTGCTCTATATTTGATAAATAGAGGTCCCTTTACTCCTTTGGGTTGTGGTATTCCAGAGGAAGCATGAACTGGTAAGAAGGTAAGTTATTGCTTTTTCAGAACCTTTGGTTGTGAAGCATTTACTCATGTAGATTTTGAAAATAGAACCAAGTTAGAAGCTAAGTCAAAGAAATGTGTATTTGTTGGATATGGCATTAATGAATTTGGTTATAGGCTTTGAGATTTTGAAAATTGTAAAATTGTAAGAAGCAGGGATGCCATATTTAATGAGAAAGTGTTGTACAAAGATTTGTTGCAGCAATATGAGAAGAAATAAAATGATTATGTAGTGTTAAATGATACTCCAAAAATGATGTTCCAACAGTTCCTCATGATGTGCAACAACCGCAACAACAAATACCACATGCACCGGTGAATGTTAGACGGTCAACAAGGATAATTAGACCTCCAGAGAGATTTTCTCCTTTGTATTCTATTTTACTTATTGATGCTGGTGAACCTGAATGTTATGATGAAGCTGTGTAGGTGGATACAAAGATTCAGTGGGAGTCTGTAATAAAAGAAGAAATGTACTCTTTGCTGAAAAATAAGACATGGGATTTATGCAAGTTACCTACAAGTAAAAGGGCTTTACAGAATAAGTGGGTTTACAAGTTGAAAGAAGAGGATGGAGGTAAGAAAAGATTTACAGCCAGTTTAGTGGTAAAAGGATTTGCATAGAAAAAAGGCATTGATTTTGATGAGATATTCTCTCCTGTTGTTAAGATGACTTCTATTCACATTGTTTTAAGTATTGTGGCAATTGAAGATTTGCATTTGGAGCAACTTGATGTTGAAACAACCTTCCTTCATGGTGATTTGGATGAAAGGATATATATGGCTCAGCCACAGGGATTTGAGGTCAAAGATAAGGAGAACTTAGTGTGCAGATTGAAGAAAAGTTTATATGGCTTGAAGTAAGAACCTCGACATGGTATCTGAAATTTGACAGGTTTATGCATGAGCATGGATATAGTAGGTGTCATTCAGATCATTGTGTTTATTTTAAGAGGTTGGATGTTAACAACTACATTATTTTATGTTTATATGTTGATGATATGCTTGTAGCTGTGTCTAACATGGATCACATCAAGGGGCTGAAATGCCAGTTAGCACATGCATTTGCTATGAAGGATTTGGGGACAACAAAACAAATCCTTGGTATGAAGATTTACAGAGATAGGAAGGATAAGAAATTGACATTATCTCAGGCTAATCATATTGAGAAGATGTTGCAATGTTTTTCTATGGAGAATGCTAAAGCTGTCTGCACACTTTTACTTGGTCATTTGAAGTTGACTAAAGAGATGTGTTCCAAGACACAAGAAGAGGAGGATAAGATGTCCAAGGTACCTTATGCTTCAGATGTAGGAAGCTTGATGTATGCTATGGTATGTATAAGGCCAGATATTGCACATGCAGTGGGAGTTGTTAGTAGGCATATGAGTCATTTAGGAATTGAGCATTGAAATGCAGTCAAATGGATTCTCAAATATCTGAGAGGAACATCAAGTAAGTGTTTACACTTTGGTGGCTCTATTATTGATTTACAGGGCTACATTGACTCAGATTTGGTAGGGGATATTGATACCAGATGGAGTACTACAGGTTATGTATTTAGTGTTGGTTGGGCAACCGTGAGTTGGGTTTCTAGGTTACAGAAATTTAATGCTTCATCCACTATAGAGGCAGAGTATGTTGCTGCTACAGAGGCAACCAAGGAGGTGATATGGCTTCAGTTCTTCTTGGACGAATTGGGACACCCTCAGAAGGATAATTATTTGTTTATAAATAATCAAAGTGTCATTCATCTTGCAAAGAATTCAGCTCTGCATTCAAAGACAAAACACATACAGTTGCAGTACCATTTCATTCAGACAGTTTTCGATGATGGATAGTTAAAGCTAGAGAAGATACATACGAATGACAATCCAACATATATATTTACAAAAGTAGTAACAAGGGAGAAATTGAATTCCTCTTCAACTTCGGTTGGTCTTCTCGATTGAAAAAAAAAAAAAGAATAGCAGAGTCCAGGCTGGTTTGATATATTCCAGTGGAACCTATAGGTTTAGCAGTGCTATGATCTGTCTCCAAGTGGGAGTTTATTATTGTGGAGTTTGATTAGTCTCCAAGTGGGAGATTGTTGTGATGTATAGCCTAATCAGACTTGGAGGTTTATTCGGCGCGGTTTTCTCCCCATATTATTTCTACAAGGGTCAAGATGGGGTTAAGGTGCAGCGCCCTTGCGGGGTGGTGCGCTCCCTATCGTAGTACAGGGTGGGGTCGAGGGGCAACACCCCTGCGAGGGTTTTCAGGGGCAATGCCCCCGAAACCAAAAATGCCCTTATATTGTAAAATGCGTCGTCTACTATTTTTCTATTATTCTAGCCCTAATTTTATAAGCGGCAAAAAACTTGTATAAAAAAGGCTTAGGGTTAGGGTTTTTCATGTGTGATGCGAAAATTGGTTCTTGCGGTGGTATTGAGCTGTAAGGGATTATAGATTGTAATTAGGTTGTAATCACTGGATAATAATAATATTGGACTTGCTGTTGGTCGACGTAGCCCAAAGATTGGGTGAACCACGCTAAATCTTGATGTCTTATGTTCTCTTCTATGCAATCTATTATTTTCTGATATTGGTTATATTTGCATGTAATTGTTATTTTTGTCTGAGGTTAATCCTAATAGTTTCTTGTTCAAAATGCATCCAAAACTGAAGAACACATTTATTATTGAGAGATTGATTTGTTCTCAAATTGTAACTCTTCCCTTGTCTCCTATAAGCTTGCGCGAGAGGATTACTCAAATGTTTTGCTTGCATTTTGGGCTTGGTTTTGATTGTAGCCGACTGCATTTTTAGTGTTTTCAAGTGTATTTTTATTCTGGTATGTTTTTCTTTAGGTTATGTAGTCATTGTATTGAGTAAATTGCATGTTTTTTTTTTTTGTGTTTAGTTTTGAAAAACGTGGCTTTTACTTGTTTCTATCCATTTTCTTGAAGGCTGCTAGTTTTTCATTGGTTAGAATGCCTTTGCACTTCATGTTGTTTTCGTTCAATCCCTTCTTAATTTCATATGGCTCTCATCCATTTCTTCATAAACACAGGTCTTGAGCAACTGTCTCCATAAATTGCCTTGGTCATGCCCATTTTGGATTCTCAATGCAGCATTTTAAGTTTTTAAAGTCTTCAATGTTTGTAAATATACACAGTTCGAGATTTTAGTAAAACATTGCAAGTGTTGTTTCAACTTGTGCATACACCCAGCTTTTATCATATTTGATCATACCTTCATGTTCCCTTTTATGCATCATGTTGACCATCTAATGCATATTCAGGTTTTGAGAGATGTATTACAGATTGTTCTTATAGTTGCAAAATATTTGGCCAACATTTTCCAGGGATATCTTTGGTACTGGAAGCATGTCTCCATCTTCAAGATGCATCTTAGGGGGTGAGAGACGCGTCTCCCAATTACCCAAGTTTAATTCTATTAGACAAACAAATTCACTTAAATGAATTGAAGAACAAAAGATTAGATGCTTGATTTTGTGTGATTATACTTGTGCTGACTCTCATAGCGTCTTGGCAACATTATCTGTCATGTTATGTTCTGTTATTAAACTGTCAATTCTACGGATGAAGAATTCACCAATGCAAAGAACAAATAAAACTGGTTCCTTTCAGATTTCATTTCACATGTCACATGTTCCAGTTTCGTGATCAGTTCTGTTTAGTTTAGATCTCCTTCATGTATAATAGCAATAATAGTTGAAGGTTTGCCTTTAGCAGCAATTTTCAACTTTCTATGTTCAAAATTCAAATTTACAGTGAAATTGGTCAGAATTACACCTGTGTATGCACAATGGTTTGATTTTAAAGAAGTTTGTATCACATTGCTTCTGTACTTATTGGGTTGACAGAATGTTACTTGTTTGCCCTTTGTATATCTTGAGCTATCGCGAGGTAAGAAATAACTGCTTTCCCTGAATGGTGGAAATGACTACTTAATAAATAGCTGAAAATCAACGATGATTTTTTTCAGTGAACAAAGCATTCAGAAACATGTAAAAACGCTTGAACATTTCACTTGGAAATTCATTTTGTCGCTTTTATTTGATACCTTGACCTTTCACTTGGCCTTTTGGGAAGGAAGCTTATGTTCCAGCATCTCTCAGTGCAAATTTAACATGTCCATCTTGAATGTGGCACAGCAATACCTACAATTTGTAGACGCTTGTGACATTTTTTGTCAATATGTCATTCTTGCCACCAAGGTATTCAAATATTAACTTCTTTTGTTTTCTGAAAAAAGAGTGTTTTTTTATTGCCAGCTCTACTTGCTGGTAGTTTTATTGTGCTTTTACTTATCTTGTTTGGTTTGGCTTCTGTTTGAGCAAGGCAAGCAAATGGTGTGGAAAACATTTCCACTCATTATTATTTGCAACAAATGGATCAACAGACGAAAGCCACATGTGCACTTTCATTCAGGTATGAGGTACGTCTTTTGCACTGATGGGATGTTTACTGTAGTATTTGACAAAATAGCATTTAAACAATAGCTATTTAGCATTTTAAGATAAAATTTCATGGAAAAAGGTTTTGTCATGATGTTTTGGAGCAATATATAGATTTTTGCAGATGATTTCTTTATATTATTTATAAAGGATATTCTATGTCAAAAAAGGAGTCAGAAGGAATATTAATAAAGGATATTCTCTGTCAGAAAAGGAGTCAGAAGGAACATTAATACTACGAATTTAAAGTTTTGGACAAACATTAGCTTAAGATTTTTGTTTGGAATGGATTCTAATTTGCACCGACTGCCTGTTTTTGATAAATTTCAGTAGTCATTCTTTCCCACTTTTTTGATTTTAGTGTCAGTGCTCTTGAAAAAATCAATATATTTTTGAAGTGGTCAATAGTAGTGTGTTGCTGTAATTATGTAACTTACAGTTAACTGACCAGCTTTGGTACCAGTTTGGGATTACTGTGGAGGTTCGATTTGCAGGTTGGGACAAAATTTCTTTTGGGGTCCGGTTCATTTTGGGTTCATCCACAAAAATAGTAATTAGGTTCGAAATGAGACTCATATTATCTAATTTTGTATAATAAACAAAACCACCATATTAATAATAAAAAATATTACAATGTCAATTAGTCAAACTCAAGCCATGATTACATTATGAATTAAATGAAAATAATAATGTCAAGCCTCATCAATCAGTCATCACAGGTCGAGCATCATCACACGGTTCTTCAAAAATTTCATCATCACCATTTATATTAGATGATGTAGATAGTGGTAATTAGAAGAACTGCGAACAATTCCATTAGCGGGCACTGTAGCAGCATTAGCACTACCATTAGGACTAATTCTTGTTAGTTGGCCACCTTCAACATCAAGTAGATCAAGATGTGAAGTGGAAGCATCCAAACCAGTATGCTCTGGTACGACATCCACTTCTTTATAGCTACTTTGTGTGAAAGGAATTGCAAGTTTGAATGCACATACACTAAGTCCTCTGCATTTTTTGAGTGTATAAGTATGTGCTCCAATTCCCTTAGAAGTAGATGAACTGTAACCTATTTTTTAGTGTAGAATATTCTGCGAGATAAGTTTTCTAGCTATTAGGATAATGATTGCTAAGTTGTGAAATCTTATATGAGTTTACATTGCTATATCTAGATAGTTCTTTCTATTCTAATTGAGAGTTCTCTGCTTTATATTTGTACTTAGCCCTAAGCTAATCAATCAATCCAGTTAATCCCTTTCCACTATATGTTATATGTTTTCATTAATCTATTATGAGATCCTAGGAGTTACAATGTTGTTGAATGATGATTAGTGGTGGAACTAGACACCATACCATTTGGTACTCGTTGATTGTAAGTAACAGTGTTAGTTTGTGCCCTGCTTGCAAGTGTTGAATTTCTATTGGAAATTCATTTAGATTGCACCTTCATAGGGTATTCAAATGAGTATTAACAATGTGAAAACTATTCTCATAGTCTTAGAAGATAGCGCCCTCCTATGTATAGTGGACAGGACAAAGCAAGGACTAGTTAGAGGCTAACCCCATCATCAACATTGTCTTACATTCTTCGAGTTAGTTTGGCTTCTCTAAACCCATATCCCTTTGTAATTTGTTTGGTTGGAATAAGTTGAAATAGTTGATATCCATTGATTGAACAGTTTAAGTTGCCTCATGGGATACCAGCAAATTACATCATTACTACTAAGCGAGTATCCACATTAAGAAGGAACCTTGAAGTCACCTTATGATCTTTCATTGCAGTCTTAGAATAAGTGGTGTCTTTGTTTAAGAGAGGATTCAGTATTCGGTGCTTCATCCCGAGACATTGGTTGTTTGATCTTGTATGTTGTAAGCGTATGAAACTCACATCAACGAGTGAGACATGGTATCTCTTATTAACATTTGCACTCTTTAAAGGAGATTTTGAGTTGATGAAAGAGGATTACTTGCAGTTGCTTAGTGTTGTATCCCAAATTTTGTATCCGAATTAAAATTAAATAATATATAATAATAAAACTTACTATAGAATAAGAATATAAAGAAATATAGAAGTAAAAGAACAACATATTACTGATATATTATAGAATAATGATATATTATAAGGAAGATTTAATAAAATAGATAATAATATAATTATAACATAAATAATAGGGTGATCAAATATAAAAGAATATATTACTAATAATATCATCATTAATATAATATACAATATATTAATATAATATTAATATGAAATATATTTAATACTTGATTAATATATCATAATATATAATTAACATGGTAATAAACATAAAGGTGAATATTAAAAATACAAAATGATGGACTAAAGTGTAGTAACTATTTTACAATATGAATCTCATATATACTAATATAATTACTCATTTGAAATATAACAAATAAGAAATTTATTGAATTGACATATATCTTTTGTTTTTAATAAAATAAACATGCAAAAGTCAATTTTTGGGCAGATATTTAGAGGCAATCACCTAACTAGAATAAGGATATAACTATACTGGATAGAAGAATATAGGGAAAGTAATGACTGAACAAGGGTCATCACACTTAGAGACAAGGACATGGTGGTCAAAGGTGTAAGGATAGGGATAAAGAGATAGCTAATCTTTGTCTTCTGTAGTGTATGTCGAATTCATTGCATGATTTAGAAAATCAGTTATAACAGCTACTTCTATAGAGAAAAGTGATAATGCAAGAAATGTAAAAACTGAAGGAATTGATGAAGTGATTGAAGAGCTCGATCTAGATGAAATTGAAAATTGTGAGAATCAACTCACCTACGAAAAGTATACAAAATTGCCTTAAAGCTTTGGGATAGTTGTAAAAAATCTGTATTTTGGGCCAGCATTTGATTAACAACATTCAACTGCTGTTGAGGATCATGAAATTACTTCAGTAGAGCTAAACAAAAGTTCTGATTTTCAGTAGAGAGATAACAACTATCTATTCTCACTTGAGAATGAAATGACATCTTTAGAATGCAATCAATCTGATTTTGAATATCATAGTGTTGTCCCTAATTATTGACTTGTAAAAATTAGTAATAACCTACCAAAATTTTAATGTTTTAAGACTGCAAGACATACTTTTCAATGTGTTTCTCCATCTCTTAAGAATCCATTGACAAATCCAATCCTTTGTCTCTGTTTCTATCAAGTTTGAGCATCTAAAATTTGGCTTTTCTTTCAATTTTGGGTTTCAGAGACTACATTGCAAGTTTGTCCTTCAATGTCAGATTCTGGCTTGTATTCGTGAGTAATTGTTACAAGTAAGCTTGTATTACTCATACTCATAATAGCCTTCTTAAAACCAGATTCTGATCTACTTTGCGTTTTCTTTTAATCTTCTTTTTACTTGTTTTGGGTTTTGTAAAATCAAGGTTACACGGAATTGGGTTCTCGAAATCCATTCATAAGTAAAACAGATTTAATAACCTGAGTTGCAAGTTACACTTAATTATATGCGTGCCTTTTCAAGGCTTGTAACTTGGCCTTTAAGGCCAGAAAAGCAAGTTCTCCTTATTTTCTAACTTGTAAAATTTTACCTTAACCAGAAATGCTATTGTTTATGTATCGTGGGTTTTGAAAGAACATAATACAAAGTTTAAGGAGCTTGTATTGTGCATAATGAGACCCAAAGTACCTTTTTAGTATGAATGTCGGCTTTTAAAGTGTGTTTTGCAAGTTTCTAAGTTTTTAAAAATTTGTGACTTGTTTGTAAAAACCTGATATATGCTTTTCTTATGTTTACGGGCAGAATCTTTAGCGTATCAAGTTTGGAGTCTGAAAGAAGGGCTTGAATTGTGCTTTCTATGACTGAAATGGGAGTTTGAAGGCATTTTTTACTTTGAAACATGCTATTCATTTTCTCAAACCCATGGGTATAATGTATAGACATTGTTTTCCATTCAAATCTGTGTTTTTGAACTTGAAACTCTCCATTTGCCCTTTAAAATGCATTCAGAACTGAAGTTTGCATTCATGTGGAAGTTCAAAAGTAAAAACGAACTGTATCTCTTCCAAACAACTTTATAAACCTACAAACTGGAGGTGTTGACATTTTCAGGGCTTTTTATCAGGCATTTTTCATGTGTTGCTTTTAGACATGGTAGTTCTTGAGTTTAGGCACGCATTTTAGTTTCCATTTGCAGGCGTTTTCCTGCATTTTGAGCATATGATCTAGGCGTTTTTGGAGGCATCTAAATCACATTTTTATTTTTGACTGAGTTTCTCTTAATTTTGTTTTCATCGTCTTTTATTTTCAAGTATCGTAATTGCTTTTGCACAACTTTTCTTTGGTGACATGCTTCATTGATATGAGAAAATGGGTTTTTCTTTTTCCCTTGCCTATGGGTTTAACATGCAAGAAATAAGTGTTGTCTCAAAGAAGACTCTAAAAATATTTAATGAGCTTTTCCAGCAGCAGATGATCTTCCACATCCTAACAAAGTAGCTCGGTGAACTTGGTCTCTATCAAGAAAATAAAAGTTTATGACTCTAATGTGCAATCATTTGGCAACACTAGCATCGAGTTCACGGTTGCGATCCCTAGTTCATATTTGCCTACCTTTTTCACAATACCAAAGTACAGTAGATACTTGGGAGGCCAACAATGTATTACTATACTAACCTGACACAGTGATCACTTAAATGAAGCATCAAAATAGATGGAGAGCACTATCAATGTCTTATCCGTTGCTGTCCCAGCATTGAGAATGCGTAGAAAACATTGAAGAAAGCTGAACATACACAGAAAAGTTAAGGAGGTGGCCTAACATCTCTATTGATGGTGCTACTTGGCGCATCGCTTCATAAGCTATGAATCTTGTTCATATGCAATCATCCAGGATAACAATTACATGACCATAAGCTTTACCTGATGTATGTAATGGCAGTCCATTATGTGGAATGATGTAGAATAGTCGAAATCACTTCACAAATGTAGTGGCAAAGTAAAACATGGAGAAATAGAAAATAATTTGTTAGAGTAGAGAGAACACTGAGAGGGGAGGTGAACCAGTTTTCTAATAAACAATCTCAAGTCAACCTTTTTCTAAACATATAACTAAATGGTCAGTTTCATTCAATTGTGACAATCAGATGTAGATCTTCAAACAACATAGAAGCTTCCAATTTTGTGAACTAGACAAATGAAATTGCATGAAACTTCAAAATCATATAACCCACAAGAGAATCATAACATAATATTTTTCATGAATAGAAAACTCTCATATGGATGAAAGACAACTCAGTAAAATTGCTCATTGGCTCAATCAAAGATAACTATTTACAGATCCCCATTGGCTACTTTCGTGTCTCATGGACAAAGTCTCACTGGCTTTAAAAATGTGCTTCATTGGTAAAGCCTTACTAGCTACAAAAATAATGTGCCTCACTGGCTATCAAAATGATATGTCTCACTGACAAATAAGTGTGCCTCACAAGCTTTCAAACAATGTGTGTCATATCATAGTTTTGAGAATTGAAAACACACATTCTAATCTCTGTTTCACTTTACAACATTTCTTGACTATCTAATTTTTTTGAGATTCAAGAATTTATATGCATGTAAATATATATGGTAGTACAAAGTGCTTCATAGAATCATATTAATTCATCAAAACCTTTTTCAATATCATTTCAACTTAGCTCATAACAACAGGTGACTATCTTATATTTAAATACCAAAACCTTTCATAATTTTCATTGTAAACCTGTATCCCCAACTGTTTTAAAAAATTGTCATAAGAACCGGAAAGATACAACTTACAGGCATAGTTTTGAAAACTGGCGAAGCAATCCACTAAAAACAGTTTGAGTCAAATTGTTCAAGCTTAAGCAGAGTATGCATTAAAACCTCAAGCAACAAAATACGATATCCATAGAGCGAGTGAATTCAGTGAGGGAAAGGGCGAGGGCCAGTTGTTGCTGCAATGCATCTGTCTTCGCCTTCTTAAAGTTGACTTTGCAAAATCTGCCTCGTGGGAAAGCTTTTCATGCGGAAGCAGCAGAAGTGGGAAGCAACGAAAGCTACAGGAAAGTGAGACCATAGAGCGACTGAACACTGCTTAAGGAGGGTCAGCCCCACAGGCAACAGGAAACAGAAGGAATACAAAAATACAAATCCCAGCATTCGAACACAAAGCTTCATTTTTACTCCAGAATAGATGCAGGATACTGGAACTATGGGATTGAAAAACCAAGACTCTCTTTGGTTTGTTGGTCATACCAATGGTTCTTTATGGCTGCGAGGTGTGGGGGGCAGCGTGTCAAAATGGGGGTGGAGACAAATAGAGAGAATTCAGAAACAATTAATCACAAGTAATCTCAAAGTCAAGAGTTTTGTGCCTTATGAAATTCTTTTGGCTGAGGTCGGGGCTTTTCGTTAGAGGCTTCAACGGTAATCCGGTTACTTAGTTACTTAAAGAAGATTGAAAACATGTAGGATCATCGCTGGCCAAAAATTGTGAAAGGAGAGGCTTTTAACCAAAGGGAGAAAACATGTATGAAGCGGAACATTAAATGGTTGGCTAAATGGAACATCAAGTTACAAGATTGCACGGACACAAATGTGGACATAAGAAAGTTTGTCAGAGGGAAGTTTCACAATGCCATGTGGAACAATAATATGAGTAGAAAAAAAACCTATCATATTAAAGAATTTAATCTAGTTGGGGAACTTGGTGAAAAAGATGTTGTCAGTAAAATCTATATTGTAGTCGACGGGTAGAATTGTATCCGAAATGGCGCGTGATGATTGAGTGACTCCTTCGGGAAAGTATATGTACATCGTCCGAATGGACTATTGGAGAATCATTATCATTGTAATAATTGTTGCATACTGCTTATATGAATAAAGTATCCTATTTTGCATTACATTCTAATACCTTAATGCGATAAGTATCCGTTTGCCCTATAAAGTAAATATTTGGCACAATTCGTTCACTTATCTTGGACACGATCTTGTAATATCATTCAGAGCACCATACTTCACACGGCTATTTGGAATACTTGGTCATGCACAGGGTGGAAGGAAAATCGACAACAAATTGAAAAATTTGAGTTGAGAGGTGAAGGCACAATTGGTATAGTTGGTATGTGGGGATTTGACACAAACGGAGAAAGAAGCCCTCATGGACACGTCGAAGGGTAGAGGATTGAAGAAGTCCACTGTTTAGGGAGGGCACTAGCGTTGCCTTACAGACTTAGTAAAAAGTTGCCTCACAGGATCTAGCCCTGCTTTAGGCATTTCATTCTCGTAGGTGGCGATGATGAACGAGATCCTGCATGGAAGAGTGTATGATTGGGCTGCACTATTGGCAAAAAGGATGTACAAATTTATGACACTGCAGCATAAGACGTTCTACATGCCGCACTATGCAATTGGGCTATTCTTGGAGGTGACAACGCGAATGATTCCCCACGGCAGGTTGGAGGCCAAGCTTGGACCACTCGCGCTAGGCAAACCCCCTATCATGTAGTGGAGGCACCTCGACACACTTCACAACAAGACCACGGTTGGACAGAAATGACTGAGATCGGATGCAGGAGATATTGATAGTGGGCACTAGGAGACTTCCTCTGATGAGAGTGAGAGTGACAGGGAGGACAAGGAGGTGGAAGTGATTACGACACCATTAAGATTTTCGTAGCCTACACTCTTGGCGACAACACACTTGGTTCTAGCGGGTCCACATGGTATTCTAGGGTTTGGTTAGTTCAAACAACCAATGGTGATTACTTAGGCTACTGTTGCGATTCAACCAGCTAGAGAGACACTACCCATTCCAAAGGTCGTAGCCATAGGGGGACATAGTTACATCCCTCACTGACGGCGACAACTGTTCTAGACGTAACGATGGAGCTTGTTCGAGAGGTTTTGCTAGCTGTACTAGAGGTAGGGGCTGAGATACTTATACCGGATGAGGAAATGGACACTCAGGAGGGAGTGATGGAGATACTAATAGATGAGTGTTTAAGGATGCCCAATGTTCATTTGGATGTAGTGGGCTCAGATGTGGTGGTTACGGTAGATACAACATTGCTAGCAACACTTGAGGAGCTAGATAGAGAAAGTAGAGCTCAAAGGTTGAGCACTTACTTGAGTACTTGAGTACTGTATCCTAGCACCATGGGCGATAGGCATTCTCACACCTGCGTGGGAAATAGCCCCAGAAGGAGATCCTCTATAGACACAGGTGGAGGAGCGTCACCCGACACAGACTGATGGGATACCACACTTCTCCATAGAGAGCACTGCTGAGTGGATGGTAGAAGCAGTAAAGACGACTATGGGCACTGAGCAACCTTTAGTGGGGCCGGATGCATCGATGGGAGAGGATGTGGAGGCATTTATTGTTGATATGGCGACTTAGGCTTGCCAAGCAGTGGCCTCTACACAGATACGTGCCTTGGATTTAGTGGTAAAGGAGTTGGAGCATGTATCCCTCATGAGAATAGGGTGCCCAGCTGCCTTTTCAGTCTACTTTGAGGAGCGCAGGTGGCTCAGAGTCGAGATGACAGAGATACGTGAGGATTGGGCCAATACGGGAGAGCCGGTTGGAGAGAGCTACGTAGAGGCTCTGACTTAGGAGATAGTCCGGAGATATAGGGATGCTTATTATGCCCTTCGGAGCAGCCAGGCAGACCAGACAGCGACAGAGAGGGCTTCGGAGGAGTTAGCTACTAGGGTAGCAACAATGAAGGTGGAATTGGCTGCAGAGAAGGCATCTTGGGAGTTAGAGAGAGCAACCTGAGCAACCTGGGAATCCAAGAGGACAACATTTTTGGCTCAGCAGAGTCAGCTACAACAGGTGTTAGCGGAGAAGAAGCAGGTGGCAGCGGAGAAGGAGAGGGAACTTGGAGAGATTGCTGAAATGATGCAAACAGCCTTGGAGATTCAAATGGAGGCTGAAGCAGATTTAAAAGTACGGACTAGACAAGTGCGTGAGCTACGAGCAGAGCTGGATGAGCTTAGACCACAGACGTCTACTACACCAGGGACGCATCCCTCTTCTCAGTGTCTAAATCTTGATATAATTAGTTGTTTGGTTATAGTTTGAGTTTTGTTGTAAGGGTTGTCTCTATTTTGTCTTCCGAAGATGACTTTACTTTTTGGGGGGATGATGTTGTTGGTAAAATCTATATTGTAGCTGACAGGTAGAATTGTATCTGAAAGGGTGCATGACGGTTGGGTCACCCATTTAGAAAAGTATATGTACATCGTCAGAATGGACTATTGGAGGATCATTATCATTGTAATCATTGTTGCATACTGCTTATATGAATAAAGTATCCTGTTTTTCTTTACATTCTAATACCTTAATGCGATAAGTATTCGTTTACCCTGTATGGTAAATAAAAGCGTACCTTGGGGCTTCTATTAAAGGAAAGGCGAGGTTATTAGTGGCACAATTGGGGATGGGATCTCATCACCTCAGGTGCAAGAGGGGAAGATGGAAGAGGCCCAAAGAGGTTCGGGAGCAAAGAATTTGCATATTTTGTAGGTCTGGTGCGGTTGAAACGGAATGACATTTTCTCTCAGAATGCACAACATATGACAACATTTGATCTCTCTATGATGTCATCTTGAAGGTGAACAACATGCATAGCTTATTTGAAGGGGACAAGATAAAGCAGACTGCTGGATTTTTGGTTAAGATCCATATCAAAACATTACAAATGGAAAGGAATTCGGAAATTATCTAGTGCGGTTGTTCTTCGGTCCCTTAGACTGCTCTAGTCTTGTGGATGTCATTAAAAGGCATTCATTCATTCATTTTCAAATTGTTTGGCTTTAAAATTTATTCAACAAGAGAAACAATAGTTTTTAGGATTCAGAATAATTACTAGAAAAATCAACCAAGTCACTTGATACAAACCATCAAAATTAGCATGCCTTACAACCATCTTAGTGCAATGTCCTGTAACTATTTTCATGGCATGAGTAGTTTAAGCTGCTACAATTTTTTCAAGAAACCTTTGTGTCCTAGCATACAACAACTAGGGTTTGAAACAAAACAACCATAGGGATGCTGGTAACTACTAACATAATGATGCCCCAATCACAATGCCTGCGATATGGTTTAATATTAATATCTTCAGTGGAAAACAAATGATTATGTCTTTTGATGCCCTAACAATAATGTCTTTGATGAGTATGATGTCGACGTCTCAAAAATAATAATACCTCTTAATGCTCAAAATGAGTATTATGTTTTTGTGCCCAAAGTCAAGAAGACAACATTATCAACTTATCATACCACAATGTTGGATGTCACTTCTTTTTGCCAAGGTCGCAATATTATACCATTGAATGAATGAATGAAAGATTTTTAATGACGTCCACGAGGCCACAAGCCTAGGGACCCACATAAAACTCCTAGACAGTTTGATGTGATTTCTCCAGCCTCTCTTTTCTTGTGAATCTACTGCAGAGAGCAACAATGGAAGCACAATGTCAAGGCCCAACCCCAAAACCACACTCAAGGTGCTCAAAGGATTGAACTTTTGGTTTATTCCACTACTACAAGTGTATACCCCTTCAATGAATCACTATGAAGGTTTCAAGACTCACCATACACAAATATGGCACAAAGCAAATTGATCCCAAAACAAGCCTTAAGGACAAACTCCCCTTTAAATTGGGTAGAATCAGGTTGGAAAATAATTACTTCTAATTTGTAACTCTCAATTTAAAGGATTAATACTATTATTGATAGCAAAAACTTCATATTAGATTAGGAATCTTAGGGATTTTGTGGTTCTAGGACTCACAACTTCCAACAAAGGCAAGAAACTGCTTAGTTCCAACCCAACCAAGAAAAATCCACCATTGGTTGCACTCCCAACAACCCACAATACAAATTACAAGAAATGACCTAGAAGCCTATTAGGTCTCCAATCCCTGGTTTTTGCCAATAATTTCAAAACTTTTTAAAAGACTTGAGGAACAACTCACACTTCTAGATATCCTTTTCCAAGTTCTCTCAAACTCTAGAGTTGTAGAGATTGACTCTACTCCAACATACCATAACTTTGACTAAGTCCACAGGCCTAATTAGTTAAGTTACGCTTGGGTTTCAAAGCAAGTGGTTAGGAATGGGTGCATAGAACCAAAACTCCACTTCTAGGGTGTTCCACTAAGTCAAACAAGGGCACTTTGTTTGATCACCAAGTCCTCAAAGTCTCTCCATCTCCATATCTAATCCGATCTTCATAAAACTGGGTCAAATACACATGGTAATATTTGACCTAGGGCTTGCTCCCAATATTTGCTGCCTTCAACTCCTGTTCCAAAATTGCAAAAATCTTGTAGTATACATCCCTAACTTGCTTCATACAAGTGGAGAAGAAATTCCACGGTGGATCAACAAGTTAGGGCCCTTTGAATGCCCAAACCTTGAAATTGAGGGTTTTTCAGACCAGTAAGTTTGTAAATTCGATTTCTTTTGAAAGAGAAAGGATGTAAACTTCAAAGCACTGCCAAAATCCTTCAGACAAATAGCATCAACTTTCAGATCACAAAGATCATCCTCCCCCCCTTATTTTTTCGTACCGTACTTGCAAAATAAAGTAAATTGCACTGAAATAGCAATATTTTATTGATTTGGAAGCAAGGTTACAATTGGATCTTCCTCTCTGATCCATTTTCGAATGTTTCAAGCCTATATAGGCTGTTTCCAACCGTTCCACTCAACCATCAAATAGTTTGAGCCGTTGGGACTCTTAAACAAAAAGTTGCTTAACAAATTGCAAAAGTTGCTGACAACTTTTAAGCAACTTTTGCGCTATAGCAAGAAATGTTGCATTTAGACTTTTATTGACACCTAGAAACCTTGCTAGGCTTCCAAACCCCTAAGACACACCTAAAAAGACATGAAATGACTAATATATCACCCATTAGGACCAAATGATGCCCAAGGTTTGTAAACACACCAAGGGGTCTTGTGTCCTTAACAAAATGGATGGGTCATAGGGAGATCATTAGATCTATCCCTTGATCTTATTATTGACCTTATTACAAACATATTGATGAATGAGAGTTGGGTGCTCTGCACTAGAATTTGCATAAGTAAAATGGCTCCCTTGAGGAGTCTTGGTCCTTCGAAAAGGTCTTTTATGTTGTTCACTTTTAACGTTTCTTTGTGTTGGCTATGAATGTCTTCGTATGCTGTACAATCCTTCAGATAATGCCACTCTATTTCCACCACACCCTTGTTGGAAAATCTACAAATGCTGTCCTCCCACTCTTCCATAGGGACCTTCCATCTACCAGTTTCACATCTCAAACGGTCGGAATCAGATCTCAATTGAGCGATTAGGATTTTTACCTTTCCTTTGATCTCGGCTCCTAAATATTCTTTTCCGTCATGTTCGCATGTGGGATTAAATTCTTTGACATAATAGGCTTTTTTTCTACCTATCTGGTTTGCCCACATGACATATTTGATTTTTCCTACCACCCATTTTTTAATTTCAGAATTGTTTTCCGGGCACTCTTGGTAGACAATGTTCCACTTGCTGAACTATTTATCATTTTGTTTCTTCCATGTCTTCTTCCGACAAGCCAGTTCTCCATCAACCACCCTACTAGGCCAGCGTCATGCATCCATTTTACTCACTTTTTTTTAGATAGCTCAACAATCTAACAATTGCCAAGGCCTACACCAGGAACATGCCCACCTCTGCTAAAATAATCTCGTATGGAATTGTGGATTTGATTTTGAGATTAGTCGTGATGAAGTGCTTCTGAATTCTTTCAATTTGTCACCATTTATGGTTTGATACGGTGCTCACCCATACTTCGCTGCCGTATAAAATAATTGGTATCACTAGCAACCCAAAGAAGGTTTTCTTAGTCTTCCAATCTTGTAACTCTACTGCCTTGCACCTGTTTTGAAGAAGATAAGAAGCCTTCCATCCCCCCTGTATCCTTTTTGATCTGCATGTTTCCCAGTTGAATTGGTAATGGAAATCTATCCCAGGATACTTGTATTCTTCTACAATTTCTAGCTTTTTGTCATTAAATATGAAAGTGCATTGTTTTTTTCTCTTCCTCAAGGAAAAGACCATGACCTTGGTCTTAGAGGTGTTGACCTCCACTCCTATTTCCATGCAAAAGGTTTCTAAGTTCTTCAAATGTTCCTTCAGCCCCTATGCTGTTTTAGCAATGAGAATGAGGTCATCCATACAAAAGCAATCTGATCACATATTCAGCCAGCTGAATTCCTTCTCCATTGGCTTTGTTTAGCCATTCCTCTAACTTGTCAACATAGAGGCCAAACAAAGTAGGAGATAATGAGCACCCTTGTTTGACCCCTATGTCACTGCCAAAACATTTTGATATGCCCACTTTGGTTTTGATTTTCGCTTTAACCTGTTCGTAAAGTTTATAAACAGAAGCTCTATACTCTGTTGGGACCTCCAATTCTTTCATCCTATTCCATAACTTATTCTTAGGGACAGTGTTGAAAGCTTTCTTAAAGTCAACAAAGCAGCAAAAAGCCTCTTCCCCTTGTTTATCCCACACTTTTTTTGATGAGGTACCTTAGGGTAATGAAGTGATCAATGGTGGAATGTTTTGGTCTGAAACCCGCCTGTCCCATAGCTCTTTTCCCTTTTTCTGCCCATCCATTGATTCTTCGCTCTACCATACTCTCGTAGAGTTTTCTTAATAGGGGGTTCACCATAATGATGCAGTAGTTGGAAGGGTTGTTGACGTTCCCGCTCTTATGGAGAGGAATAACTACACTGGTGGTCCATTCCGTGGGAAAGTAACCTTCCGTGACCATATTAAAAATGTTCCTGATGTGTGGAGTCAACAAATCTGTCCCCCACTTTAGAATCTCAGCCTGCAACCCATCAATATCCTGAGCTTTTCCACTTGCTAATCTCCTTATCCCTAGGGTAATGTCTTCATCAGAAAATAGTGCATTTGAATTGTTGGTTGTGGGAAGTGAAGCTTCCTCCTCCGGTCTCTCATAAAGAGACTTTGCATACTCTAACCATTGAGAATCCGTGCTTTTATTTTCAACTTGTTTCCTAGCTTGTTGTAACTTACTCTAAAAATCTTTAGAATTGTGCTTTCCTAGCATGATTAGCTCCTTCCTCCGATTAATCACATATTCTTTTTTGGATTTGATCAGCTATTTGTATTCTCTTATGCTTGTTTTGTTTTCCTTTCACCCTTTGAATTTTCTTTCTGTGGTCTTGCATTCTTTGTCATACCATGGGTTAGCTGGAAACATGTTTGAGATGCTCTTTTTTATCTTTGTTCTCTTACAACCCTTTAGTGCTTCCTGAATTGATATCAAGGATGCATAGTAATGGAAAGGAGGCAATAGACTAATTAAAAAAATGATCACTGTCCATTGAGCTATAAAGCATACCATCCATATACCAAACATTATGTCAACTATGCAATGTCAAAATCACTGTTAGGCATATAGTAATCATTCTCTATATTGAAATGTGTAGTTGAAACATACTACACTGTAGACTTGTTGATCGATCTTGTATACCATCATATACAATCGTTGTTTTATAGTCCTGCATACTATCAATATAGTAATCCTGTATAACATCATATTCTATCAATTTTGTGTGTTCCTGAATACTATCAATATAGTGATCCTGTATATCATCAAAGACTTTTGTCATCATTAGGTGTCTTTTGGCATCATGGACAACACACAAAGGGAACCATTCATCATCAGGTGTCTTCTGGCATCATGAACAATACTGAAATGTGTAGTTGAAACATATTACACTGTGTACCTATCCATGATTGATTTTGTATACCATCATATACAATTGTTGTTTTATATTCCTACATACTATCAATATAGTAATCTTGTATACCATCATATTCTATCAATGTTGTGTGTTCTTGCATACTATCAATATAGTGACCCTGTATATCATCAAACACTTCTGTCATCATGGACAACACACAAAGGGAACAAGGAACAATATAGTGGACAATCATTTGTATTACTTTTATGATGAACATGCCGAAAGGAAACATACCCCTCTAAAATTTTCTGAATCCTATGAAAGATAATGTATATTGACAACTATAGCACAAGTGTAACATCAATTTTTTCTACCCATTCATTTAATATTCAAGTAAGCAAGATTGACATATTCCCATGCATGGGATTATTAGTTCTAAAAGATTAACTGAATTTCCGGTATTGCTTTAAATAACAAATGAGTTAGAGAAATCATAATCTAACTAATGCATTTATAAACTATCATCATAACTAACCATTACATAATGAAAGAGAGAAATCATTTCCTGCCCGATACAATCTAAAAGGAAGTAATTGTACAAATCACATAATAATTGCATTACTAACTGAACATGAATAAACACAAAAGGAGGAAAAATACCCCCTAACCGAAAAGGCTAAGAATGCAGGCTTAATTTGTCTTGTGCAAGTCTTGGCATTAGGTGGAGAGGACAAGCATTGTCAGAGGCTTAACCTCCCAACGATGGACCATATGTATCCCCTCTCATTCTCATAGGAGAATGGCCCTACCCTACGCGAGATTAGGCACGGGACACCACCTCATCTTGCCACTTGAGCATCTTGGTGTTAGAGTGTCAGCTATACAACCAGCTAGACTGTGGAGTCCTTCCCATCAACCTATCCATCTGATTGTAAGCTATCCTAACCTCTAGTGATCACTTCAACAACTTTGCCCCTAACTTGCCCTGGCCAAGGACTTACATGGCACTTTGTATGCGATCACCCACTGTTTTACCGTACTGGGTAAAGAAATCAATGCACAGACAATAGATATGAATAGCAGAACTTCTTATTATTGTTCGCATAAGCCAAGACATTACATTATGTTTGATAAGATCTGATGATTACAATGCTTCTCGAAGGGGGTATAAATACTTTCCGAAGAACCTTCCCGAAGGGGTCCATCGGCTACATGACAATTACCGAAGGGCCCATTGGCTACATAACAAGAACCTTCCCGAAAGGGTCTGTCGGCTACATAACAAGAACCTTCTCGAAAGGGTCCGTTAGCTACATAACAAGAACCTTCTCGAAGGGACCTGTCGGCTACCCAAGATTTACCTACGACATCATCTCCCCCAAAAGAAAAAGTCGTCTCCAGACGACAATTACAAAACAAAATACATTAATTGACTAACTTCAACAAGATAAATATGTTTCTATCACATCATTTTCACATTTGTTCTGTGCCTGAACCAAACTGGTCTCTAGCCCACATGGCATCTATAGCCAGTCTCCTAAGTCAAGCTGACCTTGATAGCCACCCATGCTGCTTTCTGTGTTTCCAACTCCTGGTTGCCCTGAGCCAAGTGTCGCTCAACTGCCTTCAACTAGATGATCAACTCCTTCCAAGCTCTCCATGCATCCACCAAGACAGCTTCACGTCCAACACCTACTCCAATTGCCTCTAGTGCATAGAGGCTTCATGCTTGCAACAGCTCCAGGTCTCATCAACGGGTCAGACTTCCCACGACTAATATCCGCAACGACTGGGGGTCTAGGGGGCAATGCCCCTAGCGGGGTTGAGGGGCTGCGCCCTCGCGAGGTCCTGGGGCAGTGCCTTGGGCACGCTCCCTATCGCGATACAGGGCGGGGTCGCCACCAAGACCAAATTAACACTATGAAACTCACACAAAATTGCATGGAACACACTATTTCTGTCATTTTCTTCCGATTCCACACTCTTTCTGGCAACTACTTGTCTACCCTTCCCTTTGGCATCATGCATTACTCATTTGGAACTGTTTCAATCTGTCGTCACTTTTTTAATTTTATTTTAAAGATGCCTGCAAACCCTCAGCCAAAATCAATCTCTACTAGTACATGCCCGTACAACAGCCTCTGCAATCTTGAACAAACAAATTCCTTCCGCTGTACTTCCTAAGCATATGGTCTTAACCTTTTCTTACCAGTGTATGGTGTTTGACTGTTCCACTAATTTCCCTGAAGAAGCCGTATGGTGAAGGCATGTACAGTTGAGCCCTTCAATTGCCTCATGTCTGTACGCCAGTTCCGTACACAATATCCTATAACGTCCTTCAAAATTCGTACGCTAAATCACCATAGTATGCAAAGTCCGTACGACAACCTCAGAAGCATACAAATCCGTATGGCAATTTAAGTTCATGCAATCCGTACGGCATCAACAAGTATACAATTAAAACTTTAAAACCCGTACACCCAACCTTGTTTGAGAAATCCGCGTGCCTGTGGAATCCGTATGCAAGTTCTTAATTCATCACAAATCCGTACGCCAATCTGGGAGTTCAATCCGTACGCTGACTCTTGCAAAATCCGTACAGTGGAGGTCAGGATTGATGCCGTTTGAAGTCTGTACACTGTTTATGGAATCAGTACGCTGCTCAATCATCCAAAAATCCGTACACGATTCATTACACTTGGACTTATAAGCCTTTAAAAAAAAAATCGTATAGTGACATTCCTATAAAAATCCGTACGGTGGCATCCATTAAAAAGCCATATGCTACCTGCCTAGGACCGTACGGTGCTTTCTTACTTTACTTTTTTTTTTTCCTTTTTTTTTTCTTTTTTTTAATAATATAAAATATATAGTAGACTTAATTTTCCACCCGAACTTCGCCATCCTGCAATTACGAGGGAGTCTTCCAGCCATGGTAAATCTTCATCTTCGAGCCGTTCACTGCCTGAGGCACTTCTTGTCCATCCAAAGTCCATAATTTTATTGCTCCATTGTCCCCTACCTCGCGGCTCTGATATGGCCCAACCCATCTAACTTTGAATTTGCCTGGTTTAAATTCATTCCTTCTGTCATATTTCAACACCCACTGACCTGTTTGGAACCTGTTCAATTTCAGGTGTTTATCGTGCCACGCCTTAGGCTTGTTCTGTGTTACCTTTGTGGCCCCTTGTGCTTGCAATTGTCGCTCATCAAATTTATTTAAAGTACACGATCTCTCCATCCGATTTTCCATATCGCTCAGTTTGTTCCCGAAGCTTGGTACCATGGACTCTGTTAGCTGCCCCTTCTTGCCATAAATAACACCTCCACTCCGTACTGTTGCAGCTTTTATTAAACTCCTCTTTGAACCCTTCCTCTTTGTATCATATGCAGACCGTATGATGTGTCTTCCTTGTTGCCGACACCTTTCTGCTATATCTGTGGTTTGACGTAACATTTTCTTTCTTCGTGGTCGTATCGTGGAATCTTTCCTCCTTTTGGGTTTATACTGTATGTTCTTCCCTTCAGGTTCAGCCGTAACCGCCTTTCCTTCTTCGGCTTCTCTATGTTGCTTCAGACATTCATTTCCTTCTTCTTTCTTATCTTCATCGACCCTTAACATATTACAATTTGGAAAGAGTTCATAGTCCTCTATCTGCCATTGGTAAAGACCGTTCACTGAATCCAGATCGTCGTCTGTCAACCCTCCTTCCAACCGCAGGACTCCCTCCTGATCTGGTTCCATATTCTGCCTCCTTTCATCCTCTTCTTCGGAATCTGACGATAGAGCTTCTTCCCCGACCATTTGAGTGTGTAGATCAATGACATACTTCCGCCCTTTGCTTTCAAGTGAAAGTATTTTTCTTCCAATCGTGCTTCGCCTTGGTTTGTATCAGCCATCCTTGGCCCAGAATGGCATCATATCCTCTCCGCTTCAGTGGGATCACGACGAAATCCAACAAGAATGGCTGTGTTCCAATCGTCACTGGTTGTACTGTCAGGACTCCCAATGGCTTGATTCCATGTTGATCGGCCGTTAGCAGCTGGAATGTAGGTAGCCATAATGTCCGCTGTCCCAACCTTTTCCAGGTGTCTTTAGGCAACACATTGACACTGGTCCCTCCATCCACAATCGTTTCTGTCAATGTAGTCTCGAGAATTCCCATTTTGACGACAGCCGGATGGCGTCCGGATGAGAGGGCTAACAGCAGCGAATCTTTTGCACTTGCGCCACTTTCCTTCTCCTTTTTGTCCACTGTACTTGCTCTACTTTCTTGCTCCCTTCCATGTTCTCTTGGTAGTTGAGCAGTGGGAATGATGTTTGTGAGTGCCGATTGGAGCTGAGCCATAGTGAGCAACAGATCATTTATCCTGACGGGTACCTCGGCTTGCAATATTTGTCGTACAATGACTGATTAATATTTGTCGTACAATGTTCTGTTCTACGCAGTTTTGTACGAAGGTACCCAACGTGTCCTTCAGGTGTGCCGTTTCTACTTGCGTTGCTCTCTGGATCTCTACGTGGGCTTCCTCCAGTCTCTTCTTTTCCTCCATCAGATCAGGGTAGAGCTTCGCCTGTTTCCGAGTGATTGCCAAAACTTCTTCCTCGTCCATCCCGATAGTAATCAAGTTTACTCTGGACTTTGGGCGCTTAGTATTGTCATGATCGCCAGGTCCACACCATCGGCATAGCAACTTCGGTGTGTTTGCCGTTGTGCACTCTTGGGCAAAGTGACCCCACAGATTGCATGCGCGGCATTGAACTATTGGCCAACCATTCGCATCATACTGAATTCGACTCCTTCCGCCATTATTGTTGTTGCCGCTATTGTTGTTGTTTTGCCCTCTGCTATTATTCCTGTACCCACCCGAAGTGGCACCATCAATGTTTGCATTTCCATTCCCTCCAGACGTGAAAGCTGCTTGTGTAAGAAGCACCTGTGGAGATCCTCTGGTTTTCATGTTAAAGGGGCATTCCTTTGTCGAATGGCCCATGATTTGACAAATGTCATAGAATTGGTTCTTTGGATAGGATCCTTTAGTATGACTGTCGGTTTTACACTCTGTGCACCACAACTCACTGCTCTTTGTCTCCTTCTGCATATTTTTGAACTCCTTCATGCGGATCATGTCCTTCTGGAGGGCGTGAACCTTCTTGCTACTGCCTTCATCGTCGCTACTATCTTCTCCGGAAGGCTCATCATCATCCGAATCAGATGAGCTAGTCTTCTTCTTCTTCTTTGTCTTCTGCTCACTTTCAAGGCTCAATGCTCTATTATAAGCTTCCGTGTATGACGACGGTGACACAATTTTCATTTTCTTTCGCAAGTTTGGGCGTAGACCTTCCACGGACCACCTTTTCTGAAGTCCATCCGCTGGCTTATTTTCCATTTTGTTGATCAAATCTTTTAATTTCCTGGCGTAGACACAGACAGTTTCGTTCTTCCCTTGCTTAGTATTGAAGATCTCTGCTTCAATTTCATTATCGTCACGCAACAGTTGAAATTCGGCCAGAAACTCCTTTTTAATGTTATTCCAACTGTCCAGCTTCTGCGGATCTGTACTAGTAAACCAGTCAATTGCCACACCCTGTAGGGTGGTCGAAAATTGTCTCATCCAGTCGTCTTCATCAGTTATCCCATTTGCCCTCTAGATCGTTTCACATGTTTTGCAATGTCGAATGGGATCGATGGTACCATCACCATCGAACTTCGGCAGTTTCTCTTTTGGTCCTGCCATCATTACTAGATGTTGGGGGTTTTGTTGTGTATCTGTGCTGTTTTGCACTCCCGCGCTATTCTGAATACCCGTGCTGTTTTGTATCACACTTGCACTGTTCTGCACACCCGCGTTGTTCTGCACACCCACGCTGTTTCCAACACCCGCGCTGTTTTGTGAAAAAGGATTTTCATCAATTGAAGTTGTCTATTCCGGATGAAAAGTTCACTCCATGCTCGTACTCCCTCGGCACTCCGAGCAGTGCAAGTCGATCCCCTTCCGTCTGGATTCTCTTCCCTTGGCGTACACAGGTTCAGAAACTCCTCCCTTACTTCTTCCACCAAATTGAGCCGCTGTCGGGTCTCTTCCAACAATTTTTCAGTGCTTCTGTGGCCGTCGGTAACTTGCTGAAATCTCCGTCTGCGTTCAGCCTGTTGTGCCAAAATTAAAGTTTCCTGCGCTGCACGTAATTCATCCTTTTTCTTCAACTTATTCTTATTCTTGTTCAATTGATTCGACATTTAATCTTCATTTGCCTGTCATTGTACTTGGTCCATCGAGCAACGGCGCCAAATGTTTTACCGTACTGGGTAAAGAAATCAACGCATAGACAATAGATATGAATAGCAGAACTTCTTATTATTATTCGCATAAGCCAAGACATTACATTATGCTTGATAAGATCTGATGATTACAATGCTTCCCGAAGGGGGTATAAATACTTTTCGAAGAACCTTCTCGAAGGGGTCTATCGGCTACATAACAAGAACCTTCCCGAAGGGACCCGTTGGCTACCCAATATTTACCTATGACACCCAATGCTCGACTTGACAAACAAGACTATACCCTATTGCCCACCATGAGTTGACTCGATCTTAAGTTGCTTATGTTTCTTTTAATGTTGGGTTTGTTACCGGTTTTCACTTCTTGCAAGTTTTTTCACACAATTCTTTGATAGCAGCTCACACCTTTCATCTCGACCATGCTTGGTCGTCCTTGATGATCACAGGTGTGGCTGTCCATAAATCTTGATAATTTTGTTTACCCGTCATAAATTCTCTACCCTACTTGGGCCTTATATGGATATTAGAAAGTCATATGGCATACAATAATATAATCAACACACAATGAAGGTACCTTGTCTTATCTTAGAGGCATATTATTTTAACCTCTATATAAGAGCGTACAGTTTGGGTCTATCCCCAAATTATTTAAGTTCTAAAGGCAAAATAAATAAACATGTATATCAACTCTTAACCAGACCGTCTACATGCATATTTAATTTGGTCAATTCTGATCATAAATTCTATTAGATTGGAAAGCTTAAGCATTTTTAGAGATCATACATTCATGGGTCCTAATCCGATTGGAACAATTTCATAATATATTTAAATCTTTCATTCAAAATTGGCTTGATTGCAGAGCTTCATAATCATAAGAATTTGTAATGGAAAAGTACATGAGAGATGTACGACCTAACAGATTGCAAATGCAAGGATGTGTTTAATGTCGTCTATGGAAACAAATTGCTGAAGTTGGCCTTGGTCGGCTCCTTAGATGTAAATATTTCAATCCTTTGCTACTACTAATTTCTTTGGGTATGAAAGAAGAGAAGAGTTATAGAGCTTAGAATGGCTACGATAAGTCTCTCTTCAAGCCATGATTGCTTTAAAATTATAATCCGCCAAGGGGAGTTATGTAAAAGGTGACTTGTAAGGTGGTGGCATAAGTTACATTCCTGATATGTAAATTCAAGGGCCGAAAATATAAAGCCGATGGACTCTAAAATAATAATGCATTGACATAAGATGGAAATAATAATTTAGTACTTATGTTTTACTATAAGGGTACTTATTATATTTACATATACTTGTACGTGTAACATACAAATATACATATATACACACAATATTCCAAATATATGTATTTTTGTGTATATGTTGTATTTTAAGTATACGTATACATACATGTACGTTGTATTTGAATATATGCATACATACATGTACATGTATGTACATGCACAAATGTATGTAAGTACCATGAGTACAATTATAATAGAACATGCCTGTCATTACAAGAAGGATTGAGATTGACCCATTTCTTAAAGGCAACAATTGTTCTTAATTCGTTTGAATGTTCAAGTGAAAATTTATATATCTTATTAAACTTGTTGACCTGGTTAGCTCATGGTGGATGCTTGGTATACCCTTGTTTGGCTAGCTCATTTTCCCATGACTGTGGTAGTTAGGACTCATACCTGTTGGCTCAGTGGTAGGTTAGTGTCCTCGTGCTATTCCCTCTCTGGCCATGTTTCCCCCTTTGTTGCGCTCTTGCAAGAAGAAATTTGTCATGGTAATAACATATATTGTTAAAAAAAAATCTAGTTATTATAGTTAATAACCGATTTGATGAATCATTCCAAATCTTGTAATAGCATAACAACTAACCAACACCTTCCATTTCTCATGAAAATAACAAATAACATATGTTCCCATTCACAATAATAAAAAAGGAGTAAGTAATTTAATCAACCTTTTTAGGTTAGTGTGAAACATCAACGACTAGATAATTTTTCAAGATCACAAAATAGGGATGTAACAACAAGGAGCAAAGGTCTGTTTCATGGCAGGGATTGTCAGAAGTCAGACATAAAGATCACTGGGATACACGAATTGTCAAAGGTACAAGTTCCTGTTCCTGTTCAAGATGCTTTCACTAAACTTGAGTACTTCAATCATGAAACATCTTGTAGTGGCATGAAGATTGGCAAAGGATGATGCAAATAGTGCAGTGTCTCCACATGCTTATAATAGTTTCAGTTATGTATCTGTAATTTATTTTTGACAAATTACACGTAAAATGAAAAGATAAAATTGCAGGTGATCATATCACTTGCAAAGTTGTAATTTGTAATGACATGTAAGCAAATTGCATGTCAAGTTACATTAGTGCTGCAATTTGGAATAACTCATGCTTTTGAAATTTGTCGTAGTTAGTTGGATTTCCTTGACCTTTTACTCTTAGCCCCTTACCTATAAATAAAAGAGGGTGCTCATTATAATTTTTATACTTCGACAACGCGAGAAGGCTATGCTAGTTTGTATACCTACTCTAGGACTTTGAGCTTACATGTAAATCAGATTGCTTTCAATAAAAAAAAGAGGTTGTTTTGAGACTTTGGTCCAATTCAAGTTGTCATGTGACGACATTTTCTCGAATTAATTGTTAGTTTTGTGCTTTTGTTCAAGACGGATTTGAACTCAATCTTGTAGATTTTGAATTGTTTATTGTATTCACAGTTAATAGTTTGGTTTCAGACTTTGACCTGCTTATCAAGGTTGAAGCTAGTATAGAACACTCAAGCAAGGAGGTAACTTGTAAATTTTGTGCTGCTTTTATTTTCTTAGTTTGTGCATGAAAGGTAAATTATATGCTGGAGTGTTTGATTTGTCCTTGTTCCTGAATTCAGATAAGGAGTCATGGATAAGACTCTGAGCCTTCTTGAACTTCTTGTTTTTAACTTTTTAAATTTGTACAGATACTGTTGTAAAGATTTAAAGGTGTATTCTGAAATAATAAATACAATGCAAGAACACCTACTCTGAAAGAAGAGAGCATGGCGACTGTAATGCCCTGTCAGTTAACTTAGTGTACATAATCTTAGGTTTTGGTTTAGTATTAGTTGTTTTTAGTAATCGTAGATAGGGTTAGCCTTCCCTTAATTAGGAGAGCCTATGTCTCACATGCTATAGTTGGAACTGTTTTGTAATTGACCCTTCAAATTGTCAGTTGCGAAATATCTACCCAACACATAGCATCCAAGATGAAGTCTTCTTTGAGCCAGTTCCATCTCTAATCACTTGGGAAAAGCATGAGACGAGTCGAGACCTGTTTTTTATTTTTTTGATGACTACAATGTCAACATAGAAGAGGATCCCAAAGGTTTGGTTTCGGCTAGCAATTTTCTTCTTCCTCATAAGATTGCTACCCTTACACATGGAAAAACTTGTGAAGAAGAGTTTGTGAGTGTTGGTGCACAAGACACATGCACTGGCCATGGTAATTTATTTGATGCATTTCAATATAAGACTGATTTCATTTGGAGCAGCTGTTATAGAGCAGTCTGGAAAGTTGAATGAAGAATGGTTAGAAAAGGCAAAGTGGGCTAAGATGTTGGCTCAACAAGCTGAACTTCAACAAATTCGTGACATATACCCCATAGATGATGATAAACCAATGTTGGCCCTTTCAATAAATTCAGTTGTTTTTCGATTATTTTTACAATTATGGGTGAATATTCTTTTGATGACAGTCATAGTGGATCAGCTACTCAACAATTGTCTTTGATGGGTGTTAATGACATCCATTGTTCATCCTTGGTAATCTTATGATATGGCATTGAAATATATCATGGTAGGTTACTTCATTTTATTTGACATTTTAGGGACTAGTGATTGTCTTATTGGTGCAAGAGCATCCTCTTAATAATTCAGGGTCCTTGAGCGATTATCCATGAGAGAGGAAAGGTGAATTGGTCGAAGGCAACATGAAGAAGTTTCCAATACGTTTGTAATAGGTTACAATAAAATAGGTCCAATTTGGGACCAAAATGTCCTTTAGGGACACTTAATGGCCAATAGGCCAAAACATTGGAATAATGGCCAATAGAGCCAATAACATTGTGTAGTGGCATAGTTGAGTTGATTTTGTCATGTTTAGACCAAATATGGACAAATTGGAGTCATGGGCAAAGTTTAGGTTCACATGTCATGTTTTATTTTAAATTTATTTTTTAATAAAGAAATAGGCAACAGACTTTATTTGTGAAATCAGAGACTCAGATTCTTTTGGAGAATTTGCCATGAAGTCTCCAGCCATTTTGAAGACTCTGGAGACGCAAAAAGTCTTAGAGACGCATCTCCGACTCTGAGATGCATTTGGAGGAGGGAAGACAAGTCTCCTGATAAGCATGGTAGTAACACATGAAAAAAATTGAATTATTAATTGCATTATCAGTCTAATTCTCATCAGACATCTTCATCAACCATCTTGACAAGACATTACTTAATTAAAATAAGAATGTGCAACCTTGATATTGAATTAGGGTTTGAGACAATAAAAGAACATTGGAGGTAGCCATTTGTTCATTCAATCAATCATTTTTACAGCGAAAAAATTGAGAGAGCTTTGAGGGAGAGTTTGTACAGAAAATCAGAACCTCTGGGACAAAATTTCCTGGAGATTGGAAGGTTGGACAAAAACCCAACTTTCTTGAGGGGTGAATTCATAAAGGATTAATCATTGAGAAGATTGATAAAGGAACCAATGCTTCAGATTTATTGCAGAAAAAACTCAAAGGAGTAAATTTCATATCTGGGCTATTTTGGGCATCATTGCATCACTTTGCAGGTAGATTTATATTGGGTTTATGCTGAGATATGGCAACTAGGGTTTATGTTGAGCAAATCAGAACTTTGGTGTTGCAGGTCCTATTTGAGGAGTTCCTTACCATTGTTGGGAATGATTGTGCATTCTTTACATTCAGATCTGTATCTTCAGGATTAGCATCACTTTTGTTTGTATTTTCTTTTGAATTCATCAATTATCTCCAATTAGTTGGCCGCTGGATTTCCAAGTATGTATTTCTTATTAAGTGGTGTTTCCAAGACTTAGATTGAATTTATGGTTGGCTGCTTTAAATAAAGCAGAATTCAGATTTTCTATATCAGTCCATATTTTTCATTTGGGTGCAAAGGTATTACTTCCTTGTACTTGTATTTCTTTTTATATTGCAAATATCAGAAAACGGAAAAGAATTAGAAAACCACAAAATACCTCCCAAAAAAAGCTCAGAAAAATATTACTTCTTTGAAAGATTAGAGAGAATCTTTCAAAGATGCTTATCCAAAAAGGGACCAAATATAATTTTTTTTAAAATTTTGGTCATGAGGAGCAAAGATTGTGGTAGTATATTCCACAAAGTGTCAAGGCTGAATCACAACACGAAAAGCTTATAATGATGTCACAAGAATCTGTATGTAGTTGTCATCCAAGCCAAGGATAAATCTCCAAGAATCAATCTTCATCGCCAATAAAGATAGAATCAACATAGTATGCAGTGGATGCTGCCAAAAACTTTAACAACTAACCTCAACAATCAAACTATGATAGAACCATAATATTTGCAATAAGAAATTAGAATCCAATGTCATATGCATAATTGAAGAAGACTGAAGGACCAAGAAATTCTTCTGCAATTTTGAAGCTAGTGTAGGGTATAAATGGGAAAGATCCCAACAGAAATTCTAAGGCAAAATCTGATTTTTGTTTGACTTCTTATCATTCACCAGTGTTTTAGGAAGGTAGCCAAATTTTTGCTTTGTTTTTGCAATAAATGATTTTTTTGTGTTTTTCTATTTTTTTTTTTTTGGATTTCTTTGCAATTCTTTGGAAAAGGTAAAGGCAAACTGAAAAATGATAAAATAATGCACTGTAAACCAATAACACTTAATGAAAGACGAGAGAAATGATTTGATTTATTCCCCAAGAAGTCTGATTACATACCCATACTGTGTTGTATGAGGCTCTGGCAAAGGAAGGACAGCAACAACTACGTTCTGAAAATGCCTGCAACCTAGATTTACTTCCCTGCCATTCCTTAACTACTGATAAATTGATAATTGCAATGAAATACTGATTTCTTCCTACAATCTGCTGCCACCAAGTCCTAACGGGCAGTTAATGACAAGTTCTATTCTGGCTGGAGGTGTATGGCTGGCAAATATAATTGCAAAATGTATGATTTTCTGTCTTAGTCTCAGATCTACAATCTGTAGTGTAACTTTGCCAGAATAATGCTTCCCTAACACTTAATGCCAATTTGGAAGCAAACCTGTATGAGGTACGTCTAAGGAGAATGAATCTGGAAGTTAACCTGTATGAGGTAGTGTGGTAATGAACGCTTCAGTTTACAAGCATAAGCATTTTGCTTCTGTTTGGAATGTTGTGTTTTTCATTAGTGATTCAAACTATCCATCAAGAGATAAAATCAGACTTATTCTGCACCTTTAGTTGTTTGTAACCATCCTAATGTGAAGCAAATAGGACTAGAGCAACTGTAATAAGCATGCTATTTCTCAGACTGAATTTAACTCAAATTATTAATTAAACGATTCCTTCTTAAAAAATTTAAAAATGAAATCAAGAGGTCATCCAATGAGGAGTTTTAAGTTGCTTGAATTTTCAAATTTAAATGAGTGCCCCCCACAATTTTTAAGGATTTACAGTTTTAAGATGCAGATTCTGGATTTGATTGTGTGCCATAGATAACCTATTTGCTTATATATAGTATGATTTTTCTATATATTATTCTTTCTATTGTTATTTATTCTTCTTCTTGGAATTATATATATACACACACATGCCTGTTCACATTGTCTTTTTAGTTGTTTTTGTTCATTTTTGTTTTTTTGCTCAGTCCTTTAGGTTCTTCCTTTTTGCAATCTCCCCTTTTTTATTTTGCTTCCCACTTCATTAATTTTCTTCAGTTTTATTTCTATTTGTGTGTTCATTTGTTCATTTCGCTTTGTGTAGTATTAGATTTTTTGATATTTTTTGCTTTCTCTTTATCATTTATTTGTATTTCTAGTTCTTTTGTCTTTGTTTGTTTGTTGCCTTTTTTATATTGTTGTGTTTTGTATCATTTTGTTTCTTGGTTGATTTTTCTAATATTCTTTATCTTTTGTTTTGTTTTTATTGTTAGCTTTTGTAATTTTTCTCTCATTTTTTATCTCTTGCTTCGTTCCTTTTATTATTTTGTTATTGTCCTCTTTATCTCTTATCTTTGTTATTATTATTATTATCGTCATTATGATTATTTTTTCCCTTTTATTTGGGTCCTATTAACTTTTGGCTTCCTCTTTCTTTAAAACTTTTGCTTTCTCAAACTTTCTTCGGTTGTCCCTTTGTTGTCTCGACCTTTGTGCCCTTCTTTTTCTCAAGTCTTGGCATCCTTATATTTACTCTGATGGGTCTGTAACAACTCATTTTCTCTCCTCTAGCTCTTTTCATCCTGATGATGGATCAGTGAGTGTGATTCAAAACATTTTTCTCTGAAATAATGCAAAAATATGGCACACAATCAAATCCAGAATCTGCATCTTAATATAATGAATGGTTGTGGAAATTTCTTCATGTTGATTTCCAGTTTTTCATGCACCAAACTCTTTTCTATTGAAACTTCTGTTATCTTCAAAGTTTACATTGATGAGTGTATTTTGTCTCCAGTGAATCTTTATAAACAGATTTCTGAATGTCTTTGTGCAGTTGCTCTTAGTTTCTCTGAGTTTTGCTTCTGCTACATCTTTAGCTTTGGCAAAGTGTTCTTACTTATTTGAGGATCAGTTTCTGTTGAGAGTGGAGGACTTTATTTCAGAGCAAATGACCTTAATAAAGGTTACAATTTCGGATATCAAGGTATGTCTATTTCTGCTCATCACTGGTCAAGCTCCATGTTTGTGAAGGGCATTGGTTAGTGCTTCACTTGTTATGATGTAAATGTTTTCTGTTTTAGCTGAGGTCTTTACAGTTGTGTATGATGCTTACCTGTCCCGTGCCAATGAAATTAGCATACTATAAGTGCTTTATTCTCTTGTTAGAAGATGTGTAAGATAATATTCTAAACTGACCAATCAAATATAGTTCCTAATTGGAGGTTCAAGTTTAAGGAGTTCAATTTGTTGTGCGATCAATTTGGATTTAGAACTTGGCATCAACGATATGCATTGAATTAATGTACAGTTCTATATTGACATTTAAGGTTTAAGAATTAGGAATTGATTTTCGTAATTACTGTATGGTTTGGAACTACTAGATATATCCTGGTGTTTACTCAATGAATAACCAAAGCAGGTCAACAGGGCTCAGAAAGTAGATTTGGTTATAAAGGAGAAATATTTAATACACTCTTTGAAAGTAGATAAACATAAGGATCCCACAAAGAAGTATGGATCTACTGCATATGAAAACAAGAGGATAATGAATTTCACATCTGTAGTAAGACTAGGGCTAGAAGATCCGATAACTTTCATCTATCATGGAGGAAGGGTCTATGCATCTGAATCAACCATCATTGAGAAATGACCTAAGCAGGATCTGAGGATGCTCATAGGAGAATGTTTAGTGGCTGACATTCGTCTTTTGGACAATCCAGGTAGAACCTGAATACACCCTCTAGAGCCTCTTCTAACATCCAGGTGCCATTAGAAGGGATATGAATAATAACAAGTGCAGTCATGGCTGTTGAATATTGTACTTCTACAAACTTTGGATGTATGGAAATTAATACTTAAATTAAGAATGTACAAAGAGCCATTACAATGATTGAGAATTTGTGCTAATTTCTGATTCTTTTTTCAAATAAAAATAGCTGTAGGTGCATTTTTCTAAAATGTCTTTCGTTCTGTGGCTATGAATGACCATACTGGAGCTTACTCTTGCTATTTTTTTGTACTGCATTTGTTTTCTGTAGCAGATACATGGCAAAGAACCAGAAACTGTTAAAGCTAGTCAGGAGCTTCTTGGTGCAGTAATAAGACTCTCCTCCATATACTGCCGAAGTATAAATTCCAATTCGTACCAACTGGCAACTGATAGTCGAGATGAAGTTACACCTCATATTGTTAATATAGCATCCTGTGCAATAGAAAACTTATACGAGTTAGGAATACTAGCAGCTACGGGTGGAGGTAATTTGATTGCAATTCTGAACATATCTTGGAAAGGTGTGGTATCCTTGCTACAGTTAGAAATTGGCAAGGAGATTATCGCTAGCAAAGTGAATATATCAAACATTATTTTGACCCTGATATCATTGGCCACTGAATCACTGAAACTTTCAGCACAAGTGTGGCTGCTGCAGACTCCAGATAGTAAGACTATTTTACATACTATCACAGAACCTGAAGCAAGAAGGTCCTGCATCCCTATAAAGTTCTATCTTTTAAATGCTGTATGCATTTGCTCTAGCTACCCAAACCACGCCTTTAAAGTCTGTCATGATATCACGTCATGTGTTCTAAAAATTTCAGCTCTACGATTTGTACTAGGTTTTCAAGAGCACCTTAGAGTTGCTTCTGAGGCATTGACAGAAATCTTGGAGCCAACTTCCTTCCTTTTTCTATGTTCATTACTGAATTCAGGAGAAGCAGGATTGGACTTAAAGCTACATGTACTCAACATATTATTTCCAAATGACAGCAAAATGTGCAGTACATCATTAGAGCAAAGTGTGGATGCAATTCATGTAGGGGAAGTCATCATGCGGGGATTATTTTCTTCTGCAAGTGAGGACAGTTCATGCAGTGGAATCTTGATGCTTGGACGTGTAGCTGTGCTTTTGAATCTCCTAGAAAACTCTTCAGACCTTGGACCAGAAGTGGTGCTTGCAATTTCAAAAATGCTTGACTGGCTTTTATGTGCCATGATTCAAGAGGACGTTTATCTATCAACACTATATGCACAAATTCCCACTATTACTCATTCTGATTCTCCCTGTAAGTGCGCCTGGCAGTTCATGTTTTATTATATTGCACAGGCATTGAAAACCTTTCTAATTGTGGCTGCTTCAAGCGCAGCATGGATAGAGGTTGAATCATTCCTTTTTCGGAATATTATTCATCCACATGTCCTTTGTTATGAACTTGTCTTGGAGCTTTGGTGTTTCACAATGCGCCATGCTCAATTAGACTTGATTGAGAAGAATATAGATATGCTTTGTTCACTTCTCAGAACACTAGCAGTTTCCAACACATTTTTCTCTCTTAGGTCCTTGAGGAAGCTTGGTAGATCTATATGTACAATTATAGAGCAGTCACCCAAATCTGTAGTGGAGAATGTCTATGGTAAGTTATTCCGTGAATCTGACATCATATCAAAGCCATCAGTGGTCATTGCTGCAGTTCTTCTAGAGGAGGGTTTTCCATTGCATATATTATCAGAGAACTCTAAGAAACATACCGTGTTGAAAGTTACTAATGCATTTTTAGAACTTGTGATGAAATTTAGTGAGGAAATGAGTGGAATGTGTTCCAGATCTTCTCCATGTGCATCTTCATCTTTGATCAAAGAATCCGTCTGTTTTCTGTCTTTGATGTTATCACAATGGTATACATAAGTTTCCTTAAAGAAATTTTAACCATTTTTTTTCATTTCATTGAAATTATATATTGATATATTTCTTTACATCCTTAAAATAGTCACTAATATGTATTTTCAATTTATTCATTTTCAGTAAACTTGAAGAATTTGAAATCAATGATGAATGTATTGGCGAAGTCCCAAAGCTTGCAGTTGCTCTTATGAAATTGTACAAATTAGCTAAAGAGAGATCTCAAAGACATCATTATAGCAATCTTCTAAGCTATGCCTTGCAAATGATGTCATGTGTGAATCATAGGTTTGGATCTTGTGATATTCAGGATGTTCTCACCACTTTAGATGGCCTCTCCATAAATGGTGATTCAACATCAGAAGAGGCACAAGTAGAATTCAAACCAGCACTTGCTCTGTTTCTTGCAAGTTTATGTTCAATGGAAATTCCAGAAGATGAAGGAAATGTTGCAAGTAAAGCAATGTGGAATCTTTATCATCTCATTTTAAGAGAAAGACATTGGGCTGGTGTTCACCTTGGGCTTGCCTCTTTTGGGTATTATGCTGCACGCACTCCATTCAAAGATTTATGGCGCTTTGTACCACTGGATGCAGCTTTGTCATTTGATATTAAATCTGGGAAAGAATGTAATGTTGAGCAGTTTATGTCCGAGTTAAAGTTTTTTTTAGAGAAGGAAGGAGCATTGAATTCTCTTTCAGTTTGTGAGGAAGAAAAAAACCTTCTCAGGAGAGAAGGTATGATGCAGAACAATATAATCTTGAACTACTGGCAGAATATTGAAATATCCTGTGGAGAGCAGAAGCAAGATGAACAAGGTTTTGGATTTCAAGAAATGGAAATTGACGCAAATAACAGTGGCAAGGATAAATCGGAGTATTTAATGGGCATGCAACAGGGAATGTCATTTCTACAAAAAGGTCTATCGTTGCTGTATACAAATTTTGCAAAGTGGCAGGACGGAGAAAGGTTTGATTCAGAGCAGCAATCTGAGCTGGCTGGTCATCTCTCCTCTTTAACCAACGTCATTAAGGAAGTAGGAAATACTTTTCATAGTTCAAACCATACCCTTGAGCAGTAAGTTGATGGGATAGGTGTGCATGAATTACTTTCTTACCATTTCATTGTGGGTCTGAAGCCCATTTTTCTCAAGTAGTTGGTACTGAAATGGGAAGGCTGAGATGTTCTAATTCCCTAAATTATGGGAATCTGTTGGATTTGATACTGAATGTTGAAGTCCTTCGACATTTATGGCTGGCCTCAAGATATGCTTCGTTCAGATGAAGTATACCATGCAACACAAATTTGGTCATGGCAATAATTTTCAAGCATTAAAATGTGTCTTTTTGACATTCTTTTGTTGGAATGCAAGCATTGTGCCATGTGATAACTAAAAGATAATAATGATCTAGTTAAACATGGGATGTTGGCAGTTGCTTGATGCGATGTTCTTGTGATGATCATTCTTTAGGCTTTAGCTATTTGGGATACTTAGGACCAAATTGTCTTGCATCAGATTCCACATGCATTAAATAGCTGGATATCTTGGGCCTGTCTTGTTATTGCAAGCTCTGGAATTTCTATGTTGCGTAGATTGCTATTGGTCTAAGGATCACAGGGGTTAAAATTTCACGTTAATGTTTTGTAGATGCTCAAAGAAAGAAATGTAACTTTATGAAATGGATGCTAGAAGTAAAAGTCAAGGGTTGATCCATACTCTATAGATCATTGTAGCTTACATATAAGCTGCTTGTTTGCTATACTGTGGGGAACACCGGGTCAAGATTCTTTTGCAGGGGTATAAGATGGATGCTAATGGTGATTTCTTACCATAGATTGCTGTAGCACACAGTAAGCATTTTCTCTGCTGTAGGCAATTACATCTCTGACAAATATTATAATTCTGAATTCGTTGTTACTACTATAGAACTTGCATAAAATAGCATGGTTATCATTGTTGTTTTTTTCATTATACAGATATTATGTAATGAGGCCGCTGAGAAAAATAACTTTATCCTGGTCAGCCTAGATCTGACTTTTCACTCCACAAAATAGTTTTGTTATTTGAATATTTTTTGTAGAATGGTTTATAAATTTCTTGTTTTTTGTAGTTCTGCAATTTATCGACCAACGTTTTCACGTTACATATGGGAGTCATAAACCTTTAAACAGATCAATCAATTTGCAGCAGCACTAATTATGCAGGAATAATGAGAATGCAACAAACAGGGCGCACAATGAGCATATGACAAGACAAATGGGTCAAAAACTCCAGGAAGGGTATGCAAATTAGCATCCCATTCATTATACCAGAGCTAGTACTGGAAATTGCTAAATTGATGGTTTTATTGGGGTTGTAACTTATTCTTGCAGTCACCTTTGTTCTCCGCTCAATTTTATGCAATTCATAGGACCCTATTCTCTCTTCATCTTTGCCTTTGCAGTTTAGAAAATATGTTTCTATAATCAATTGACTAACTTTCCTCATGACTCCCCTGTCTTCTCTTGTTCGTGTTGGAGTTATCTTAATTCTAATGTATTGTTTATAAATAAAACCAGGCTAGCTTTTGCTATTTATTATTTAGTAATGCTAGTAATTAATAAGAATTATTTCTTACATGGTGATTGTGTAGGTGGTATGGGGTGGATATTTTGCAATTGACGGTTTGTTAAAATTCAATTGCAAAATAGGTAGACTAGCCATAGCGTATGAGACAAAAGTCTCTCTTACCTTTAATGGAAGGCTCTCCCTTCTCACTGTTACTTGGATGGACTCAAGGTAAGCAAGATTTTGAGAGACTTTGAACGGGTGTTACCAATATTCTTTCCCCTTAACTTTCAAGAAATAATATATTTACCTGTGAGAGTAATGAACAAGATGAAATTTTTAACCACACTTCTATCTAATAGTTGGAAATAGTGATATTGATAAAACCAACACCAACTCAAAGGCTGGTTGAAATTGAATTGATTTGGCTCTAAGTCTTGTTTTAATATATTCTATTAGAATAAACTCTACCATTGGGGTATAAAGACTTTCAAAGCAGAGAATTCTAACTATTTTTGTGATTTGAGAAGGTAATACAAGCTATAATCAAAGCTTCTAGTCTATGTATTACCACATTCACTCTTAGTCAAAGCTTCGGCTCCGATTGCATTTTAACTTGTTTATGCTCAATTATTTAAAACATACAATAGTAATATGAATAAAAGAAATAAGATGCAAACTATAGTCAAAGCTTCCAATTTGCATTATCACAATTGCACTCAATCAAAGTTTTAGCTCTGATTGTTTATTTGTATCCACTTTTCTTCAAAACAATTCTACACAACAAAAGTTATGCTTGCACAATTCTTTAGAGCTTTCTTGCATGCAATAAAAGATGGTTTTTTACAATGAGAGCACTCTTTTTATAGGAAAAGAAGGGAGAGAAATGAGGAAAAAGTGGAACTCAAACACTACATGTTATGAGGACATGTAATCAAATTACATGCAATCGCATCACATGCAAATCATCTTTTGCAATTACAAAGTAAAAAACACACTTGAGGAAAAATTGTCAGTACTAAATGAATTGATCATGTAGATTGTTGACAGAGGCCTTATACTTGATGGTGCAATCGTGGATGATCGTCGAATTGGGAGTTCTTGTATTCCGTGCCACTGCATTCTCTTCGATGAACTGCCAGTTGTCATTTGAATACTTGATGTAATCAATCTCTTCCTCATCCCACAATTGTGAATTCTTCTTTATCAGATTTGCCCATTCTGGAGTTTTCAACACTTTGGAAACCTTCTCAATGATGTTCTGATGGAAACCCAGAACAACTTTCCTGTCAGCATCTTCACCTAATTTTTTTAAAATTGAATTACTTGGCGCATTCCCACATGATCTTAGGTTGCAAGGCTGCCATTGAGAAAGTGGAGACAACATGAATAATTGCTTCTTGCGAATCAAAGCATGTCTTCTCGACAGGATGTCTTTGTTCTTTGAAGAAGTTCTAACATATTTTGAAGAGTGTGCCACTACATGACGATGAAAACACCTTCCAATGAGATTGGATCCTTGAGGGCCCATTTGGTTGCAAGAATTGTTGAATGCAGAATTCATCTATGCTAGAATAAGCTCTATTGAGGAATTCGTGCGTTCTCAAAATAAGTTCTGGAATATCGTCTGGACCTATTTGGTTGTCTTGGAAGATGAGTCATAAGATATATATTCTGTGTTTGTTTGCAACAATTAAAATAGGAATTGGAATAAGTATTTTTGTTAATCTAAATTTTGTTAAGTCCGATAATATTTTAAATTAAGGACCCTCTTTTTTTTTTAATTTTAAAAAGTCAAAAGGTATACCACAACCTTTGAAATTGTTTGAAATTAAGATCAAATGTTAATATTTTAAATTATAAAATTTTGATAGTATTTTTAAAATTTTGATTACATTTTAATAATTTGATTATAAATAATATTATAATTAAATGTTAAAATAGGAATAAATTTGAATAAAAGATCAAAACTAAAATAATTTATTTTTAAATAAAAGAAAAAAATACAAATAAGTCAACATCATTAATATAATATTTCAACATAGTTTTAATTAACAGAGTAAAGACAAGATATTTGTAAAGCTAAAATTATGAAAGTTTATAAAAGATATCAAATCTGATATTAATCTTTTTTGTCATTTTATAAAAATCCTTGTACAATTTCTAGCTATGTGCTTTTCCGCATATGTTCTCAACAAATAAATGCAATGCATGTTGAGTCTTGTAGCACTTGCACTCTATTCTTTCATCAACACTATACTTGTTGTTTGTGTCATTGGCCCAACCAAAGAATCCACACCCATCATGCCCTTACAATAGAAAATTTTCATTAATATTTAGTATAATAATCAATTATTCATTACGCCCATTTTGAGCAAAATTAATTGTACTAACTGTTGGATACAATTGACTAATTGTGTATTGTCTTTGATGCTACACAAATGTCATATTGTTATCAATTAGTGTATGCCGAGCTCACTCGGGCAGTGAAGACAATTTTCTGTCTACCGAGCATTCTTGTGTTTGCCTAAGTTCAAAAGGCAGTATCTATCAAGTTCACTCGGGCGTCAAAGGATAGTTTGCAGAAGATGAGTGTTAGCCGAGCTCACTCGGTTAATGAAGAAAAGTTAGATGGAACTAGTGTTAACTGAGCTCACTCGGTTGCCAAAGGATCTTTGCAAGTTTGTAGTGTTAATCGAGCTTCTGTTGGTTAACACAGGAAATTGTTTTTGTGTTAGTGTCTACTGAGCTAAGTCGGCTAATGAAGAATTTTCTTGTTTTGACATATTAAGCTTAATTGATTTATCTATTGGTTCTAGCCAACTGAGGTGATGAATATTAGTTATTCTAAGTTGTATATGAGCCGACTTGACAATATGAAAGATATAAGGTTAAGTTGTGGATTCAAAAGAAGTAAGAAGTTGTGAATGTATTGAAGATTTAATGATAAAGAGAAGAAGAAAATTTGAAGGATAAATAGAATATCTTTGTGGAGCGGAAAATATATATTCAATTAAGAAGGATCAAGTACAAGCCAGAACATAGATATGTAATTAGCAATTCAGTTGCATTCAAATCAGGTCATCTCATTGTTACTCTCTAACCATTATAGCAGTGATCTAAATCTCTTAAAAGAGTTGGCTTAACAACTATTTGTAAATCCCTAACAAGGTGGCAGTTCCATTGAATTGTCTTAAGACCTCTAACAAGACCACTCATAATAGGGTGCTTAAATTCTTTAATAGGGTCACACATAACAGTGTGTTTTGTAAACTTTAACAGGGTTGGTTCCTAACATGGCACACTTTAGAAGAGTGAAAACAGTAATTAGTTGCAATTGGTGCTTTTTTCCAAATTGGGTTTTCACGTTAAATCTTGGTGTCAAATGTGTTATGCTATTTTCTTTTATGTGTTTGCAGCTAAGTTAAAGTAAGGGTAATCACAAATAACAATTAAAGATTTGCATAATCAGTACATACTGAGTTACAAAATTTTATATGTGTTTACTAAGCTTCAACAATATTCAGTTATCAAACTTTATTTTGTACCGACATCTAAGGGATCTGGGATTTATTTTAGTAGTAACTAATTCACCCCTCTCCTCTCAGTTACTCTTCTTATATTTCCAACAATTGGTATCAGAGTTTTTGGTGCTTGCAGAGAAGGTTTCAAGGACGTAAGCTAAAGATCAGGATGTCTTACAGAAGAGAGATTTCCAAGCTGAACAGAGACAACTTTGCAACATGACAAGGACTTATGAGGTTACATTTGGCTACTATCAGTGATTCAAGGTGCAAATATCTTGATGCTAAATACAAGACTCTGACTGGAACATTATCAGTTGAAGATATTGTTGAAAAGAAGAATCATAACATCATGATAATTGATATTGCATCTGCTCTTAGTTATGTTAAAATTGATGAAGTCAAAGACTGCAAAACAACTCATGAGATGTGGACCAAACTAAAAGACATATATGGAGGAGATGACAATGTATGAAGAGCTAAGGCTGAAAGTCTTAGAGGTCCTTTTGATCAGATGAAAATGAGAGAAGATGATAATATTGCAAAATACGTGGAAAGAACTAAAGCAAGTGTAAGTGCAATCAAAGCGTCTGGAGGAGACATTGAAGAGAAAATAGTTGTAAGCAAAGTACTTAGAAATCTTCTTCCTATTTATGCAATTAGAGTGTCCGCTATTCAAGAGATGAGATGTGATCCAAATAATAAAATATCTTTGGATTCTCTAGTTGGAAGATTGACAACTTTTGAGTTAGATAACTTTGATAACCATGTTCCTAGTTCAAAGGTTATCGAGTATGCTTTTAAAGCTAAACTCTCACTCAAAGAAAAAGGTAAGAAATCAAAGTCCAGTCAATCAGGAAGTGAAGAAGAAGAAACAAAAGAAAGTTCAGACAGTGATTTTGAAGTTGTTGAAGCCCTACTTGCAAGAAAGTATTCCAAAGGCAGAGGAAAGTACAAAGGTAAATTTCCTCTGATGTATTTTTCTTGTGAAGAAATTGGTCACATTGCTACAAGGTGTCCAAACAAAGAAATCAAAGATGAAAAGAAAAACAATAAGCACAAAGGCAAGAAGGATTCCAAGAACTGCAAAAACTACAAAGACAAAGGTAACAAATCTTGTTCTATGCAGTGAAGATGAAATGGTATATATTGCTATAAAAGATGAATCTGATGATGAAGGAGATAAGATGACACACATCTCTCATGTCAGCAAAAATGATATATGGATTATTGATAGTGGTTGTTTACATCATATGACTGGAGATAAAAAAAAATTTGAGCACATAGAATATTATGATGGAGGTAGTGTGAGATTTGGAAACAATGAACTTTGTAACATAAAATGAAAATAATATATTTCATTGACTAAAGAACTTGTATGTAACAATGCTTATTGGGTTGAAGGACTAAAGCATAATCTATTGAGTGTGGCACAGTTGAATTGTTAAGTTTTTAGTTGCAGTCATATTGATATGACCATGAGTTTCATTATTGATGATAATATAAATATTTTTATATATTATATATATATATATACATACATACATACATACATACATTTGGTTAGTTATATTATTTTATACTAATGATGTTTAAACCTTGGAGACATGTCTCTTCAAAAAGACATGTCCCCTTCTCTAATCCTTATATGAGATCGAAATTTGCATTTGAAACATATCAATAACAATGGCAATATTATTATATCAGAGCTAGGTCGCAAATGTAAAGAAAGAATTAAGACATGAGATAGTATGGTAAGGAATGACAGAACTCCACAACTTTCTACCTGTCAAGCAACAGTTGAAGACATCTCTACAATGGAATCCCTCAACCTAAAGTGCAAGGAACACAAGCTGCATTGCTCTATACGTACATCTACAAGGATGTGGAGTTGTATTGGTTGTGGCATTATCAAACCAAATCAAGGAAGATATGGACACTAGAGCATAGCATTGAATATTATTAATAATGGATAATAGACAATATGAATGGGATTGTTTTATGTTGTGTTATGACAATCTTGTAATCCACATCGTTATCTAGCTCTCAGAGAGACACAAGCCCACCATCATAAGAGAGGAGGAAGGACAAGTCTAGTAGGCATGACTGCAAGCCTTCAATAATTGGTCTCATTCACCAAGAAATGACAGAGCTAAATATCTAATCAATATTTAAATATCTGACAAACATTGCATTAAAATTTTTAATATTAAATTGAATCATGTCAAACACCATATTGTCAGAGATATGGTTTCAGTGGGTTGTAAAAATTTTTTAAAAAGAGAAAGGGCTTGTGGAAACTACACCTAATAGATAATGTCAGACATTATTATCTTCAAAATATTACTGTTGTGGGAGATTAGATTGTTGGGTTCATCAATGAACCAAGGATATGTACCCAGACCATTTTGTACTGAGAGATGAGATGAGTTTTGTGAGAAATATAAATTAACAAATTAAGACTCACAAACCTAAAAATCAATTTTCACAACCCTAAAAACTACTCGGCACATAAAGGTGCCGAGTGCCAGTTTTACTCGGCACGTGAAGGTGCCGAGTGACAGGTTGCTTAGCACATGAAGGTGCCGAGTGAACTCGACACTTGAAGAAAAATGCTTGGCACAAGAAGATGCCGAGTGAGCTCAGCTCCAACTAAGAAAGAGGATGCTGAGTGAGCTCAGCTCCAATTAAGAAAGAGGATGCCGATTGTTCTGTTCAAACTGAAAATATTATAACTTATAAAATTTCAATGTGAATGCTTTCACCATTAAAAACAGAGAGCCAAAACTTTAACCTTTCAAACAAATTACTCAAAAGCAACATACAAGGGAAGAGCAATGGATTCAAGTATGCCTGCTTGCTTTCTATTCAATCTTTGATTTAAACTATTACAAAATATGGGAGCATTCGGCTTCAACCAGAAAACCCTAAAATAACCCTAAACTGGTAAAACTTCAAACTTCAATAAATTTTTAAACTTGCAGTTCTAATGGTTGCATACAATGGTGCTTGGAGCAATGACTGCTTCAACAGGACAAAACAAAACAACAACTAACTCATAGAATAAATAGAGGAGTCACGTGCAACTGGAGACACTGAACATACTTCCTTCTGTCTCTGCAACAAGTGGATCTGCTGACCACTTTCTTCTTCTTCCTTTGCTCTGCTCTGCTGAACTGAATCTTTGAATAATCTGATTGAATGAAAATGAATGTAGAAACATTCCCTTTTGTCACATTTCATTTTTGCCCTCATTTCTGATTTCAAAAATCTCACCCACTGTATTTATGTTTCTATCTGTTTTGGACGTCAGGGGGCTAGGTGAGTGTTTGGCTCAAGGGACAAACGACCATTTCATTTAATATTCCAACAAGTTCGAGCTATACCATTGACAAAGGAAAGGATAGATGGGAGAAAACGTCAAGCAACAGATCAAACAAGTGTAAATTGGAAGTTTATCTATTTACCTGCGAATTGAAAGCTTACCTCTCTGGACATCAACTGAAAGTTTATAGTGTTGCACATGGATGGGAAGTTATAATTACATGGAGTAAAACAAGAGAATAGATATCTTGGAACAACGGAAGAACAAGCTTACAATTTTATATCTAAGCAGCGCTGGACAAATATTGGTCTGACACAAATGCAAGAGACATCAGGATAGTCTGATCTAAGGATCTGGGCATTTATTAAAATTTTCGTATCCATTAATACTCTAAAACATTTAATATCCTTATTCTAGATAACTGATGGACAAGAATCGTGTCTGAAGATATGGGCACGATAATTCTTTTAATGAAAGGATAACTAATAATATTATTTTTGTGCTTATACGTATAAATTGTACTTCAATTGTAAAGACATCTACCAATCACAAAACCCTTTACCTCACCATGGAGTCAAAAACTAATAATATTCAATGAATGTAATTAGTGACGTATTGACAGTCAAATCCATATCATTATGCCAGAGAAACAAGTTCAGTAAATCTAAGATAGTTACGGGAATGGGATATAATCTTGACAAGAGAAATTCATATAGGGATTGATGTCTCTAATCTAGGTGTGGGCGATATAGGAAATCTCTATATATAAAATTGATGATATCCAATCAATGATTTATGGCACCCAAATCAGAATGGGAAGTTGGAGAAATATAAATCATTGAAGAGACCTACCATTCAGAATGTACGAAATCATCAATGAGAAAATACATATGGGAGATTAATTAATGTATTAGTTGGATTGATGTTAAACATTGCAGAGCAATGTATACATACAACGATTATATATATTTGACATCTATCATATTCAAATAGATTGATATATTATATATATATTCCATATCTATCGTAGGCAACCATAGTATCTCAAGCAGATTAACAAATATATACATAGGCATATTAAACAAAGCATCAGATCCACATTGTGAAAGGATAGAGTCACATTTAGATTGGCAAATATTCATATCGGTATATATAGTGGTTCAATACAACCATTCCCCTCACCTCTGTTAGAGAGCGAAGACTTGTTTGCGTGAGATTATATTGAACATTGGAGGACGGAATATCAGAACATCGATTAAAGGTACTTTGGAAAGAAGGGAAGAGGTATATCGTGTTATGAATAATACTCCACCATAGATGTTGTTGAATCAATCAGTATGAAGGCAAAAGTCAACAATTTGAAAAGCCATCATACAAAACAAGGGTCAAGAAGGCATAATAATCATGGATACTTATATGCTCGCAAGACTATGTCGCAAAGATAATTAACTTTGAGATAGAAGATTGCCCCATAGAGTTAAAATCTGATCATAACCCCATCTTGATAAGGGTGATTACTCACTTTAAAGATCAACATATTGTTCCAAAACTTTTATAGAAGAGGAAGATGATTCCGATTGGCAAAGTTTTAATGACACAAGAAAACCATGATACTTTTCAAGACTCTCTTTTGCGGCTGTCTAGGGTTCCGGAAAACTTTTTAGAGTCTGAAAAACAACATTTCATGGACAAGGATAATCTTGTTCTTATTATCATTAAAGCATTGGAGGAGTGTAAAAGATCTAGGGCCACAAAAGAAGCCAAGAACACTTTTCCAGCCAATCCTTGGTTTGATGAGGAGTGCAAAATGGCAAAAAAGAATTGGAAAAAGAACATGAACAAAGAAAGTAGAAAAGAGTATGATCAACTGATTAAAAAGAAGAAAGAAGAGTATGTGAACAATAGAAGAATAGAGTTGATTAATCTTGGTAGAAACAACCCCAGAAAATTTTGGAAAGAGCTTCAGCAGAGAAAAACTCAGATAGTGAATAACATAACATGAACCAAATGGCTGGAATATGCCAAGACTCTCTACAAATGTGATCTAAGAGAGCATAGTACCATGGAAACAGAGACTACAGGGGAGTTATTAAGTGAAAATGATATCATTCAAGGCATTAGGAGGTTAGCTGCTGGTAAAGCGCAAGATATAGATGGGCTACAAGCGGAATACTTAAAATGGGGTGCTGAAATCCTCACACCACACATCACTAAGATTTTCAACAGTGTCAATAGAGAAGGTTTCCTTGTAAAATGGACTACAAGTGTGGTGATCCCACTCCACAAAAGTGGAGATATAAACAATCCTTCTAATTACCGAACCATCATGATCAATCCACTATTTGGCAAGTTATTTGGTAGTTTGGTAGAACAAAAAATCAGCAACTGGGCTGAAACAGAAGGCAAACGTGCAAAAGGGCAAGCAGGCTTTAGACCGAAACACTCTACTATAGATCACGGCATCACTCTCAGGCATTTGATAGAGAAAGTTTGGGACACTCAGGGGAACGAGGCTTTTTGTTGTTTCGTGGACTTAAAAAAAGCTTTCGACACAGTGCCACGTAATAAACTATGGGATAGAATGGTAGAGCTGGATGTCCCTAAAGAACTTAGGTCAACGGTTTACAGATTATATGAGCAGGTCAAAGCTAAAATCAGAACGACAGAAGGGATATCAGAAGATTTTGACAGCAACATCGGGGTTAAGCAAGGGTGTCCGTTTTCTCCAACACTATTCGGGCTCTATATTGACAAGTTAGAAGAGTGGATAAACAAGACCAATGGTGAGGGGTGCAGCTGGCCCACTTCGTGATAAGATTGCTCTTGTATGCAGATGATCTCATAATTCTTGCTAGAACAGCTAAAGGTTTGAAAGAACACTTGAAAGCACTAGAATTTTTTTGTCATGATGTAGGAATGCAAGTTAACACTAGCAAAACCAAAATTATGATCTTCTCACTAAAGAAGAATAGGGGCATACAAGACAAGTTTCTGTTTGAAAACAGCCCCCTTGAGATTGTGGAAGAGTACAAATACTTGGGCATCGATTTTCATAACAAACTCAACTGGGATACTTGTAGATCGAAAAGGATCCAAGGGGGCTGGAAGGCGTTATACTCTTTACAAAACAAGTGCAGGAACGCAGAATTATGGGATTGGACGACCATGAAAACTTTGTTTGGTTTGCTGGTCACTCTGGTTATTCTATACGGATGTGAAGTGTGGGGCGGTAGTATGTCCAAACAGAAATGGCGGCAAGTAGAAAGAATCCAAAAACACTTTATCACATGCAATCTTAAAGTCAAGACCACAGTTCCGTATGAAATCTTTTTGGCGGAGGTGGGTTCCTTTCCATTAGAAGCCGTCGCATTGATTCGAATGCTAAGCTATTTAAAGAAAACCCAAGGTCTAGAAACACATCGTTGGCCCAAGTTGGTAATAGAGGAAAAACTTGTGAGGCGGAAAAGCACATGGATGAAACAAAATGACAAATGGATGCAAAAATGGGATATCAACATCCAAGCTTGCCCGGATAACATTAAAAAAATAAAAAAGTTTGTCAATGAAAAATTTCGCAATATTCTGTGGACAAGACACATAGGGAGGAAAAAATCTTATTACATTAAAGAATTTAATCCCACTTCTAGTCATGATGAAAAGGCCTATATAAGGGCACCTATTAACTGAAAAGCAAAAATGTTGATGGCACAAATTAGAACTAGTTCACATCAATTGCGATGTGAAACTGGTAGATGGCAAGTTCCAAAGGAAGAGTGGGCAGACATAACATGTTTATTCTGCAATATGGGAACAGTGGAGACGGAGCAACACTTTGTCATGGAATGCTTGGCTTACAACGACATCAGATCTGATTATAAAAAAATTCTGCAGAACAAGGACTTCAACTATTTATTTGAGGAAGATCAAGTGAAGAGAACAGCGGATTTGATTATCAAAATTCATAGAAGAAGAGACAAGTTAACCAAAACTTTGCAACTGACTAGTTTGGCTCCTGACTCGGGAGGGCGATTGCATGGGTCCCATAGACTACTTTAGTCTTATGGACATCATTAAAATCTATCATATCATATCATATCATTCACATCAACAATAAAAGCAAGCATCTACAAGGAAGTGATATGTAAATGAACCAATTCCTATGCAGATTGAAAGCCAAACAATAAGGAGTCACACATGTATCCAATAATGGTCAACAATTAATAGCATCAGAACCAACATAGATTTTAAGAAGCAAATAATGTGGCATCATATTGAGCATGAATGGAGGATTATCAAAGTCATAAGCATGTATCTAGACCTCCTCATTGAAGCATATAAGTCTTCAGTAAATTAAGAAATCATTGGATACTTTATTCTCCACACTTGTATTAATGCATTGTCTCGAAGAATATTGTATACATTCATTTGCAACAACTAAAGGAACATGTAGCTTAAAGTTATTGCAGATTAATTTGAGAAATTGTCTTCAAAGCATACAAGATCAGATTGGGGACATTACAGTAAAGGGGAAGAGGGGTGAACGACTAAAAATTCTAAACAATGGAATAAGTGGGAATTTACATTGTGAGGGGGAAGAATAACAAATGTCCATTCCCACTTCAACCATCTTTAGAAAGGAGATGTTCTCTTCTCAAATGTCTATGGATCGTCATGTGCATATAAGTATTCATATTTTTAATATTTATCTACTTATTGTAGTTTCTTTCTCTTATTTGCAATTCTATGCTTACTATAAAGAGCTATTTGCCTTGATCTTTTCCTTTGTGTTTGGGGATGTTATTACAAGAAAAGAAAGTTGGTACTTTAAACATGCTGCTAGATATTGTGCAGAATCAACCTAATGATAGTAGCTCCAAAGACCCCGATGATCAAGATGGATAAAATGAAGCTCTCATCTTTGATTATTAAGATTATGAGAGACTTCTACATCAAGAGGGAGTATGACACTTCTTCGAAGGCAATGTGGAAGGTTAGAAGATTGATACTTAGAAGGAGTCTAGAAATACATGTGGGTGACTGCACGTTGATGGGCCTACTCGTATGTATATTATGAAGAAGTATTGACTTATCACTAAAAAATCTAAAGATTGATATCAGATTCAGAGTGAATTTGATAGGTATCCTTGGGTGAAGAGAGGTTTTTTTAAATGGAAGTAACTAGAGGACCTGATTTCCCAGGATCGATGTTCAAAGGGAGAAAGTTTGAGATGTAATCCTTTGTAGATGATATTTTTTCTATGAGGTGAAGTTCTAACAGAAATTTTTCGTAATGCACTCTTCTTTATGAGAGAGAAGTATGAGGTGAAAACCCTTTGTTCCACCCTCTATTAGCAACTATGGTGGGTCTACCCTTTGACTTGGTTAATGGTGGATATCATGTGAGTTAAGTTACATGATGTTGTTGTAGTTATGTCATAAAAGATGACAATCTTTCATTGATGTATATATTTAGAGGGGAGTTATTGAAAGGTGATGATCTTATTAATAACTAGACCTGTTATCATAACCGACTACATTAAGTTGTTGCCCCAATGTGCTAGAAGTTATGATAATGAACAAAAGGTAACTATTGTAAGGTGACGATCTTATCAATAGATGACCAACCTTCTAACACCAAAAGTGTTGAAGGTTATGGGTGTCATTGTTATAGGCCGAATTCTGCTAGACACATTGATATCCATCATGATTATAGGCTTGATATTTCTGTACATCATGAAAATTATTGGTGTCATTGTTTTAGGCTGGATTCTGTCGGACACATTGACATCCATCATGATTATAGGCCGGATCTTGCCAGACATCATGAAAATGATTGGTATCATTGTTATAGGTTGGATTCTACCGGACACATTGATATCTATCATGGTTATAGGCCGGATCTTGCCGGACATCATGAAAATTATTGGTGTCATTGTTATATGTCAGATTCTGCCGAATACATTGATATCCATCATGGTTATTAGGCCGGATTTTGCCAAACACCATGAAAATTGTTATGGTTCTTCGAGCCAGATATTGTTGGACACCATAGCTTAAATCTATTATAGACCACACTTAAAGTGGTATTTAAACTTATATTAAATTTATAGTATTTACTTAATTTCCCTCCTTGCTAAAAGGAAAAGTGTTGAAAAATTCAGTCTCATTATGAATTGTAGCAAATTACATATATAATATATGTGTTGATGGATTTATGTTGATATCCTTTAATATATCATTTGAGGAATATCATACTAAGATGATATCTCTTCGTATACTCAAAAACATAATATGTTCTGTATCAATCCTTCTTAACTAAGAGGGAGTGTTAAGTTTGTAGTTGTAGTCAGATTGATATGACCATGAGTTTCATTATTGTTGATAATATAAATATTCCTTTATATATATAATAATAATAATAATAATAATGTATATATTATACATATGGTTAGTTATATTATTTTATACTAACTAATGATGTTTAAACCCTGGAGACATGTCTCTTCAAAAGATATTTCTCCTCTCATAGTTATATGAGATCCAAATCTGCATTTGAAACACACCAATGACAATGGCAATATTATTACATTTGCAGACACGATCCATGTTATTCAACATGAATAACATTGGATTCAAGGTAGAATTCATGGTTGGACATGCCAAACTACTGGATAGAAAAGGAAATCTGGTCGGATCTGACAAGCAAACAAAAGGTAATCTATTTTATCTTGATCTCAGTGAATGTTCATGTTTTATTGCTCAAGTAGAAGAAAGCTAGTTATGGCACAAAATACTGTCTTGTAAACTTTGATAATTTGGTTAAGATAAACAAACATAGAAGAGTAAGAGGTATTCCTAGTTTGAACAAACCTGATATGGGTTAATGCAAGAATTGCCAAATTGGTAAGATGGGAAAGACTAGTTTCAAAAGCAAAAACTGTTAGTCAGAAGAAGTCTTAGAAATTGTTCATATAGACTTATGTGGACCTATTGGAATAGAGAGTTACAGTGGATAAAAGTTTTTCATTATTTTTGTTGATGATTATTCTAGAATGATGACTGTAATGTATTCAAAAAAAAAATCAGAATCCTTTCAAAATTTCAAATGGTATCTACCAAGAGTAGAAAAAGAAAATGGAAAGAGATTGAAATGTTTAAAATTAGAAAGAGGTGGTGAATTCATCTCCAATGAATTCAATAATTTCTACATTGAAAGAGGAATTAAAAGACAAGTATCAACCCCTGGTACACCACAATAGAATGGTATAGCTGAAAGAAGAAATAGATCCATCATGGATTGTGCAAGAACTTTGATGATAGAAAATAATGTTGCTATCAAATACCGGAAGGAAGTTATCAACACTGCAGTTCATACCTTGAACAGAGTATAGTTGAAGAAAGATTTAAACAAAACTCCTTATCAACTATGGTATGGCTACAAACCTAATGTAAGTTACTTGAAAGTATTTGGAAGCAAATGTTATATCTTGAAAGAATCTAAAAAAGACAAATTTGATGTAAAAGGTGATGCAGACATATTTCTAGGATACTCCTACAGAAGTAAAGTATACAAATGTTTGAATTTGTCTACTCATAAAATAATAGAAAGTGCACATGTTAGAATTGATGAGTTTGTAGAAAAGAGTGAAGAAAGCAACAAAGAGCCAGAGAATTACATAAGATTTTTTTACTACGAACTTGACACCCTGCCAAACCTATCTAAAAGAAAGGAGACTTCATTTCATGACTCCCCAAAATCTCCAACAGTTACTAAGTTGCAAATTGTGCAATCCAAGTCACAATCTGAAGGACCTAAGTTGCAATCAGAAGCTACCAAACTAGTTCAAACTGAATCTGATGGACTCGAGTCATAGATAATGGGACCCGAGTTTGATATTGAAGTTCATGATGAAAATGGTGGAACTCTTCAAAAACAAAAGAACCTATGTTAGCAAGATATGTCAGAAGACATCATGCACCTGATCAGATCTTTGAAGACAAATCTAATGGAACAATGACAAAAAGAAAATTAAAAGGTACATGTTTACTTGCTGAATTTAAACCTAGAAATATTGAAGATGCTCTAGAAAATGAAAGTTGGGTTGAAGCGATGAATGAAGAGATAGAACAGATAGAAAAGAACAAAACCTGGACTCTTATTCCTAGACCTAAGGATAAAAATGTAATTAGTACAAAGTGGGTGTTCAGAAATAAGTTGAATGAAGATGGAAAAATTTCCAAAACAAAGGCATGACTGGTATGCAAAGATTATTCTCAAGAAGAAGGTATTGATTATGGTGAGACTTTTGCTCCTGTTGCAAGATTAGAAGGTGTTAGAACTTTACTATCATATGCATCACATAGAGGATTTAAAGTGTATCAAATGGATGTTAAATTTGCATTCTTGAATGAAATTCTTATGAGGAAGTCTACATTGAACAACCAAAAGGTTTTATAGATCCTAGCAAAAGAAACATGATTTACAAGTTACACAAAGCATTATATGGTCTCAAGCAAGCTCCCAGAGTTTGGTATGAAAGACTTCATAATTATTTGGTACATATTGGCTTTCAAAGAACAAATGATAATAGTAGTTCGTATATCAAAGAAGGACTAGACAAGAAGATTGTATTGGCAGATATATTTGTTGATGATACTTTATTCACAAGAAATGATGACTTGTGCAAAACATTTTCAGAAGAAATGAGTAAAGAATTTGAGATGTCCATGTTTGGTGAGATAAAATTCTTTGTTGCGTTGCAAATACAATAGATAAAAATGGTATCTACATCACTCAATCTAAGTATATCAAGGAGATACTAAAGGAGTTTGAAATGGAAGATTCAAGACCAATTGGAACCCCTATGTCTATTGGACATAAGCTTTCCAAGAATGATGATTCCAAAGAAGTAGATCAGACCACATACAGATCAATGATTGAAAAATCGCAGTATGTAGTACATACAAGGCCTGATATTGTACTAGCAGTTGGTATGGTGGCAAGATTCTTAGCAAATCCTAGAGAAAATCACATGATGGAAATAATGCAAGAGCATCTAGTGGTGTAAGGGCAATCCTGTATCATCCAAAAAAAATGCTTAGTGTTAGTTTCTGTTTAAAGTGTTTTCATTTCTAGATACCCATTTGGGTCAAATAAAGATTCTAACTCTCATAGTTCCACTATTGGTTTTTTGGGTTAGAGTTTTTGAGCACTTTGGGATACATACCAATGTAGAAAATGAGTTATTTTGTAATTGAGCCATAATTATGATAAGTTAGAGGGTGTAAGTTTAAGGGATGATTATATTTGTAATTTAAAATACTTTAGAAAAAGAATCAGGTCAAAAGGCTTTTATGGTTTGAAAGTTACTGTAGTTTTAAGTTGTTTAGAGACCTCCTAAGAGCTCTTCCGAGTCAGATTTGAGGCACTAAACAACCTCATACGAGCTTGAAAAATGGGGAATGAACAAATCTTGTTTGTAGGGGTATATAGTGCTTTGAGAGCTTTTCAAAAATGTAAACGATTTGTCAATTGGAGTCCTCGATCAAAGTTATGCCTCCTGAAAGTTGGACTACCATTTTTGGATTTTTCTAATTTTACATCGGCTTCTAACGTGATTTCTAGAACCTCCTATTTTGGCTGTGGATGCCAAATGGCATATTCTAGAATGTATTCCTAACCCATAACCTAATTGGGGTTTATTTAAGAACATTTCTGACAATGTAAAGGCAGTTCTGGGTGGAGTTTGAGAGAAGGTATTGTGAGGACTTTTCTCCAGAATCTGACCATTGTAAGCCCATAGGGCATGTCTTTGAGACTGTTTACATGTATTTAATGCAGTAGTAGATTTTACTGATAATAATATTCCCCTTTTTTCTCGTTGCATTTATTTTTGGTTGTGGCTTGTGCCTTCATCAAGTGGTATTAGAGCGGGTTTTCCTGAGTGTGTACATAGAGCGCCGACTGTGAGGCAATTTGCACCAGGACTGTGTGGTTGTGGGTTTGAGACAAGAAGATGCCTCCATGAAGGGAGTGTGGTGAAAGGGCCAGAGTTGTTACTCCTGAGGTTAGAGCCTCCAGAGGCAAGTCCAAGCATTGCAAGAGGAGATCCGTAGAGGGATGAATGTTGTCGTTGGTGATGAAAGTGAGGAAGAAAATGAAGAAGAGGGAAATGTTGGGCCAGAAAAGGAAGAAGACAGAGAAGTCCTAAACCAGGCAGAGGAGAGGTTTTTTAGGGGCATTGTTAAGCTTGGAAAAAGACCTAAAATTGACGTGGGTATGTTTTTGGGAAGTCTAAACTTGGATGAGTTAATTGACTGGATCAATGAACTAGAAGAATATTTTGAGTATGAGGATATTGGGGACCCAGATAGGGTTAAGTTTGCAAGAGAAAAAATGAAAGGCCATGCCAAAATTTGGTGGCAAGAGATTCAACTAGAAAGAAATAGAAGAGGAAAGTAGAAAATCGCAAGATGGGATCCCATGGTGGACAAACTAAAGAAGCAGTTCATTCCAATTGATTGTGAGCTTGATTTGTTCAAGAAAATGCAAGGGTTAAAGCAAGCAGAAAAATTTATTCAAGAATATATAGAGGAATTTTACCGAGTTCTTATTAGGCCAGGGCATGCAGAAGCAAACAAGGAGAACGTTTCCTGTTACCTTAGTGGGTTAAGACCTAGCATTCAGGAGGAGTTAAGTCTGGTTAGAATGAATAGCATTGAGGAGGTGTACCAATTTTCCCTACGAGTTGAGGAGAAGCTAAACAAAAGGTTTGATGGAAGATAGAGAAGGTGCAGTCAAGGAGGAAGGGGAGGTGGTAGGTCAGTTGGAGGCCAAAATGAGAACCAGAGGAAAAATGAAGATGTGGGTACTAGTCGAAACCAGAGGAATGAGGGTTTCAACTGCTCCTGTGATCAAAACCTTGGAGATCAAAGAGGAAGAGGTAGAGGACATGGAAAAGGTTTAGGAAGAGGAGGCTTTTGTGGTACCTTTTTTCATTACAATGAAGAAGGTCATCATGCCTTTGAATGCCCTCAACGTCAAGGAAGGACAGATAAAAGAGCTAATGGTCAAGCAAGGGTTGCTCATGTGGATGAGGATGCACAGTCATAACATTCAGAGGATGCAGAAAGAGGAGAGGTTCTAGTAAATGAAAGGGTCTTACTAAGCGATGAGATTGAACTTGGACAAAGGAGGAGTTTGTTTCATACTAGATGCAAGTGCGAGGGTAAATTTTTTGATGTGATTGTTGATGGTGGAAGCACTGACAACTTGGTATTAGAAGAGATGGTCTCAAAGCTAAAGCTCAAGAGGGAGAAACACCCCCAACCCTATTGAATTGCTTGGGTGAATGATGATCATAAGGTCTTGATTAGTGAACAATGTCTGGTGAAGTTCAAGATTGGGAGTTACCATGATGAGGTTCTCTATGACACCATTCCAATGGATGCTTGCCATTTATTGTTGTGAAGGCCATGACAGTTTGAGAGGCATGCTGTACATGATGGTCATGCAAATACATACTATCTGACAAAGGATGGAGTTTTCCATAAACTAAAGCCCCTGATAAAGGAAGGTGAAAAGGTATGCAGTAGTGCTAGGGTATGTCTTGTTGATGGAAGAAATTTTTTGGATGGCATGAAACATCAATATATGTGTTATGCTTTGATTCCTAGAAAAGATAAAGAAGGTAGTAGTGAAATTTCACTTGAAGTTTCAAGCTTATTGAGTATGGAGATGTCATCTTTGATAATGTTCCAGAAGGGTTGCCACCAATAAAGCAAATCAGTCATCAAATAGATTTAATCCTTGGACCTAGTTTGCCTAACAAGGTTGCTCATAGGATGACTCCTACTGAAACTGAGGAGCTAAAAAGACAAGTTTAGGAGTTGTTGAGGAAAGGTTTGATTTGAGAGAGCTTAAGTCCATGTGCAGTACCTGTAGTGCTGGCATCAAAGAAGGATGGAGTGTGAATGTACAGACTCTCGGGCTATAAATAGAATAACCATCAAGTATTAGTTCCCTTTGCCAAGAATGGATGATCTTATGGACTGTTTGAGTGGAGCTCAATACTTCACAAAGATTGATCTCAAGAGTGGCTATCACCAGATATGGATATGAGAGAGAGATGAGTGGAAGCCTGCATTCAAGACCAAAAAGGGTCTATATGAGTGGTTAGTCATGCTCTTTGGACTGACCAATGTGCCCAACACCTTCATGCGACTTATGAATGAGGTACTAAATAAATTCTTGGAAAAATTTGTTATTGTCTATTTGGATGATATTTTAATTTTTAGCAAGTCTTTGGATGAACATTTAGTGCACATTCGTAGTGTCTTTGAAAGGTTAAGGGAAGAGAAATTGTTGATTAACTTGAAGAAGTGTAGCTTCGTCAAAAAGGAGTTAGTCTATTTGGGGTTTTTTGTATCAGCTGAGGGTCTCAAAATGGATCCAGAGAAGGTAAAGGCCATCCTGGAATGGGCTACTCCAAGGTCTACTACTAAGGTGAGGTCATTCCATAGTTTAGTTAATTTTTACAGGAGGTTCATTAGAAATTTCAGCAGTATATGTGCACCCTTGACTGAAACAATGAGGAGGGATAGAAAAGAGTTCAAGTGGACTACAAGAGCTGCAAGGAGTTTTGAATTGTTGAAGAAGAAGGTGACAGAGCAACCTATGTTGGCACTTCTTGATTTCAATAAAGTGTTCCAGGTGGATTGCGATGCTAGTGGCAGTGCTATTGGGGCTGTATTGGGCCAAGAAGGTAAGCCTATTACCTACTTTAGTGAAAAAATGAATGATGCAAAGGAGAAGTATTCTGTTTATGATCAGGAGTTCTATGCAATAGTTCAAGCCTTAAAGAAATGGATGCATTATTTATTGCTAAAAGATTTTTTCTTGTATACTGATCACCAGGCATTGCAGTACCTAAATAGCCAAAGTAAATTGAATCAGAGACATTTGAAATGGGTAGAGTTCATGCAAAGCTATACATTTGTGTTGAAACATAGAAGTGGAAGGTCTAATAGGGTAGTAGATGCATTGAGTAGGAGAGAGTTGTTGCTCATAGTAATGCAGGTTGAAGTGGTTGGGTTTGATGAACTCAAGAATCTGTATCTTGGGGATCTTGATTTTGCTGAAGCATGGAAGGCTTGTAAAGAACCAGTTACTCTAGACAGGACCGGGTGGCTAGATTATTTGATTCAGGATGGTATGTTGTTCAAGAGCAGTTAATTATGTATTCCAAGGAGTTCTATGAGGGAGAATTTGATCAAGGAGAAACACAATGGAGGAATGGCAGGACACTTTGGTCGGTATAAGACTATTTCCATTATTAGAGAACATTATTTTTGGCCTCAATTGTCATAGTATGTGAAGAAGTTTGTGCAAAGTTGTCATATATGTCAAGCAGCCAAAGGATTTAGTCACAATACTGGACTCTATCAGCCATTGCCTGTTCCATCGAAGCCTTGGGAGGACATAAGTATGGATTTTGTTCTTGGATTTCCGAGGACACAAAGGGGTAATGACTCAATATTTGTGGTGGTTGATAGGTTCTCCAAGATGGCACATTTCATTCCATGCCACAAGACCCATGATACAGTACATATTGTAGATTTTTTTTTCAAAGAAGTGGTGAGACTACATGGTCTCCCAAAGAGTATTGTTTCTGACAGAGATACTAAATTTGTGGGGTATTTTTGGAGGACTTTGTGGAAGAAGTTGAGGACATAATTGAAGTTCAGTTCTATGCATCATCTGTAGATTGATGGACAAATAGAAGTGGTAAATAGAAGTCTGGGCAATTTGCTGAGGTGTTTAGTGGGAGATAAGCCTAAGAGATGAGATTTGATTCTACCACAAGAAGAATTTACTTATAATAATTTTGTAAACAACAGTACTGGTAGATCACCATTCCAAATTGTGTATGGGAATAGTCCAAGGACTGCACCAGAGCTGAGAAAGATGGAGCAAGGGGAGAGGACAAGTGCTGAGGCAGAAGAATTTGTTGAACATGTCAAGAATTTACTTGAGGAGGTACATGCACATATTACCAAGATGAACCAACAGTATAAGGCCAGGGCAGATCAAAAGAGGAGACATAAAGAGTTCCAAGTAGGGGATCTAGTTATAGTATACTTGAGAAAGGAATTCTTTCCAATGGGTACCTACAACAAGCTGAAGATGAAGAAATTTGGTCCTTGCAAAATTTTGAAGAAACATGACTCAGGAAATACATATAAGGTGGAGTTGCTAAATTGGATTCACGTTTCTCGTATCTTCAATATTATAAACTTAACAAAATATCATGATGATGGTGCAGATGAGGGGTTGATGATGGAGCCATGTCTAATTCCTACTTCAGTGAAGGAAGAGATTCAAGACATTTTGGATAGTCGTGTGGGGTGGAGTACCAGAAACAAGCCATATGAAGAATACTTGGTGAAATGGAAAGGATGACCAATAGAAGAATCAACTTGGATATCCGCAATAGAGGTTTCCCATTTGGGTTTCCCTCTACCAGCTATCAAGTGATAGGGTCACTTTTCAATCTACCCTAAGTGTCTAATGCAGGAGCATCCAGTGGTGTAAGAGCAATCCTGTGTCAATTGGAGTCCCGGATCAAAAGTTATGCCTCCTAGAAGTTGGACTACCATTTCTGGATTCTTCTAATTTTACACTAGCTTCTAATGTGATTTCTAGAACCTTATATTTTGGCGGTGGATGCCAAATGGCATATTCTAGAATGTATTCCTAATCCTAAACCTAATTAGGGTTTATTTAAGAATATTTCTAGCAATGTAAAGGCAGTTCTAAGTGGAGTTTGAGAGAAGGTACTATGAGAAGGACTTTTCTCCAAGATCTGACCATTGTAAGCCCATAGGGCATGTCTTTGAGTCTGATTACATGTACTAAATGTAGTAGCAAATTTTACTGATAATAATATTCCCCTTTTTTCTTGTTGCATTCATTTTTGGTTGTGGCTTGTGCCTTCATCAGGCAATCAAGAGAATCATGAGATATTTGAAAGGTACTGAAGACTATGGCTTATGGTACAAACTTGGAGGCAATTTGGACTTGAAGTTGTTTACTGATGCTGATTGGGTAGGAAGTCTTGATGACAAAAAAAAACACTAGTGGTGGAGCATTCTTTTTTGGTAAAAAACTAGTGTCTTGGACAAGCAAGAAACAAAATTGCATCTCTCAATCCACAATAGAGGCAAAATATATGACAACAATAGTTAATTTTTCTAACATTATTTGGTTCAAACAATTATTGGAAGGAATGAAGATAGAGATCAAGGATCCAATAGTCATATATTGTGATAACACCAGCACAATCGATATATCAAAGAATCTAGTGATGCATACCAAAACAAAGCACATTGCTGTAAAATATCACTTCTTAAGAGAGTTGGTGTAGGATAAAGAAGTCAGATTGGAATATGTAAATACAAAAGAACAGATTGCAAACATATTCACCAAAGCATTACCTAAGGATGCATTTTTGTATCTAAGAGGTAAGCTAGGGGTCATTCCCCATCTGAAGCTCACTAAATAATGTTTAGTGATGCATCAACTAGAGAAAGTTGAAGATCAATCAGTTGGTGCAGAATTGACAAGGGCATATTGTAAATGAATTAGTACTTAAGGTACATTGATATTAACAGAGTTGTTGTCTTTGGCATGTGTTGTCAAAGAGGGAGAATTTTACTGTCATATCTCATAGAAATTTATATCATTCCAAAAAGGAAGAAGTTTGCTATCATAGAAATTTTATGAAGAGATATCTAAGAGGGTGAATGAACTTGGTAGAAGCTGTTGCAGACAAAAGGAGAAATTGAAGAAAGGAAGAGCTCACACTGACAGAGGAAGTTCTCATCAATAAAACTAAGGATATGTTCTTTAATTTATTTTTGTTCCAAAATTTCATTGTGTTATGACATGTTGTGTTGCCATTAATGCTAAAGAGGGAGATTGTTGGATACAATTGACTAGTTGTGTATTGTATTTGATGTTATATAAATGTCATATTATTATCAGTCAGTGTATGCCAAGCTCACTCAGGTAGGGAAGACAATTTTCTATGTCTACCAAGCATTCCTATGTTTTCCTAAGTTTAGAAGACAATTTGCAGTTTGGGTGTGGTCATTATTTGATCTGCAATTTGATTTTTCAGATTTGAGTTTAAATTCTCTGTATTTTCGTCATATTTTTCTTGCAAATTTTTAGAAATTGTTTGCCCTTCTGGCACTGAGTAGAGAATTTTTTTTATAGAAAAATCGGGCAGTGACATCCCGACTTTGCCATTTGGAGGTTGTGTTCGCAGAGGAATATTCTATTATTTTAACAGGTTAATGCAGCGGGCTACATCACAGTATTTTTGGCACAAATTCGGATCGTACCACAATTCTCGATGAGCACAGCTAGCTGTGGCCTTTACAACTTCGGCCAACCCCTCAACCAACTAGACGCCTCTTTGTTTGATAACCCCACGGGGGTTTTCTTTTAAAAGGTGTATAGCACTTACCCACGTTGCATGTGGGATTTTTCACACAATTTTTGGTAGCGTTTAAACGATTTTCTGACGTGCGGGAATAGATTTCAATCTTTTCGACGAACAGTCTCGGCAAGGCACGTTCTCAATCTTTCTGGTTGTTTTGCGGCAACTTGAGACTCCCGGCAACAACAATTTTTGCCACTGTTTTCAAGTTCTTCCTGGCCCAACTGTGACTACTTTCTTGGCAACCCTCCAGTGACGACTTCAAATTTGGCGGGGACTGCTATATTTTCTTGGGACCCCTTTCAGAGTTTTTCGGCCCGCGAAGTTGGGTTTCCACGACGATCGCTATTTATTTGATTTTCCCACAACAAAGATTCTTAGCCACGTGGAGGATTTTTACTTGCTCTTCCTTGCAGTGCATAGACATGTGGATTCCTCCCTATTATGCCATGCAGATACAATAGAAAAGGACACTGACATTTAACTTGCATTGATCAGTGCCACCTCTGACATTCCGTACGCCCACGTGGTGTCCACCTCATCTAGCTAACTGTATGTTGACACATCAACACCTTTGCCAACTCAGCCAAAGGACACGTCGGACGCCAGTTGTACCCTCCACATGGAAATTTCTGTACAGATCCATACATTCTGTACCATACGGATGACACATCAGCCTAACACGTTAGTAGGGGGCTCAAGTTTTTGTTGACATTAGTATTTCACTGCTATGACGACCGTTTGATCATCAAATTTAAACACACAGTTTTCCTGCCAGATCCCTCTCCATATTGCTTTTTGATTTTGCAACTTGACTTTGCAAGCCCATAACTTGGATGTCCAGATTCCGATTCAGGTGGAATTTTTTTTTTGAAATTGGGTAGAATTTCCTGAATTTTCTAGTGGTAGTGTTTGTTTCTTTTTTTGGTGCAAGGTTTTTGTAGAAATTGCATTTTTTGGTGATTGTACCTGCATAATCCTGCATTTTGCAACTTCAAATGCTTTGTACGAGCACATATGGTCACTTTTTCAGGTTCTATTTCTTTTTTTATTTTTTATTTTAAAGTGCGTTATTTTTTGTCTACTTTTTAGATCTGAAGTCAGATTCTAGGGTTGTGTGAATTTTTTTTTCACTTTCAGAACTAGGGTTTTTTTTGCATTATAAAGTTTTGATTACTTTTCAAAATTGTTGTATATTTGAGCTACAGTTCTTAGTGACAAATTTGGGCCTCAAAAGGTAGTTGTAAAAGTAAAATCAAAAAGTACACTATGTTCATTTTAACGAGTGGCCCATTGTACATGCACTACTTATAAAGTGCGAAAAGCATCTTTTTTTGGGGGGGTCTTTTGATTGAGTGAAAAGTGGGGGTGTGTACTGTGTTCTTGTGTCTCTCTTTTATGCTCTTTTCATTTTTTGCATCATGGGTTTTAAACGTCCACCTCTAACTTCACACAATTATTTTACATGGAAAGATATTGCATTGAGTAGATTAATGGAAAAAGGATATAGTCTTTATGTTGATGGTACAATTATCAAAGCTATTGATGCTAAAGAACTCATTGAATGACAAAGACAAGGCCAACAAGCTTTAGGAGCTATCAGGAGTTGTGTGTTCATATAGATCTCTTCTTTCACATTACCAGTTGTAAAGAATCCAAACAAGCTTGGGATAAACTTGCAACATTGTATGGGAAGGTGGATGAAGCAAAGGGATTTCAGATTGATGATGATCTTCTTCTTCTAGATCCAAAGAATTATGACACAATTCAGGATTACATCAACAAAGCTAATGAGTATAGGGCACTTCTTAAAGATTGTGGAAATCTCATGAAGGATGAAAAGTTGATTCATCACATTCTGAAGAGGCTACCTTCAGAGTATGCTTCCTTTGTTTCAAATTTTAATACTCACAAGTTGACCATTGGATCTGCTTACCATAAGCCTTCGTTTGATGCATTCACAAAAATGTTGATTGTTGAACAATCTCACTTGATGGATTTAGGACTTCTCAAGTCATCAAAGACCAAAGCTTTGGTGGCAAGTGATGAGCACCGATCAAGTCAAGGAGGGAAAAGAAACAACAAGAAGAAGTAGTGGAAGAAAAAATCACAATCTGAGACACAATAGTCCTCCTCACAACAAGGCAACTCTTCTTCCAACAAGAAGGGAAGTAATGAAAAGAAGGACAAACTTTTTTGTGCATATTGCAAAAAGCCAAATCATGACGAGCATCATTGCAAGACTAAAAGAACCGATGAGTTGGAAAACCTACTTAGGAAGAACAAGATTCAAGTGCTAGGTACTTCTAAGGATTCAACTCCAACCTCTTCGAAGGGTAAAGGGCAAGCACTTATGGCCAACAAAAGTTCTTCTTTGGAATGGATACTTGACTCAGGTGCCTCTTACCATATGGGTTCTTCAAAGGGAGACTTTTCTTCATTGAAGCAGTCAAAGGTACCACACATCTTCGTGGGAGATGATACTTAAATGGAAGTTGAAGGAAAAGGACATGTGCAAATGGAAAATGGGAAATTTAAAGATGTTCTCTACATTCCAAACCTTAGCTCCAATCTCTTATCAGTTTACCAAATCACTCACGTTGGAGATGGTCATAAAGTTGAGTTCCCTCCAAATTCAGTGATAGTGTGAAGTCTAAGAGATGATTCATTGGTTGCAGTGGGGAAAGTCAATGATGACAAGAGGGTTTATTCCTTCTCCCACTTTGTGCCTAAATCTCCTTTTCAAGCCTTGTTGACTCACTCTACTTCACAACTCAACTTATGGCATAAGTGGTTTGGTCACCTTGGCTTCCGCTCTCTTCAGCAACTTTGCTCAAAACACATGGTCAAAGGTCTACCTATCGTAAAATTTTCTAAGGGAGAATGTTCATCATGTTTAGTGGATATGAATCTCAAGGAGAAGTATGATAAAGGGAAGTCTTCTAGAGCTCCAGTTGTTCTTCAATTGGTTCACATGGTTTTAGCATGTCCCTTTGTAGTGACATCAGTCAGCCAAGGCCACTACATCGTCACATTTGTTGATGACTTTTCAAGATTCACTTGGGTCTACTTCCTTTATCATAAGAGTGAAATGGCACATAAGCTTCAATACTTCAAGACTCATGTTGAACACAAGTCAAGGAAAGCCATCAAAGTATTACAGGTGGACAATGAGAACAGATATGTAGACAAAAGACTTAGAGACTTTTGCAGACATGAGGGAATTGATCTTCAGAACCCACCAACATTTAGTTCGCACAAAATAGATGTTGCAACTATGAGGATTAGGAATCTCAAGACCATGGCAAGTTGCATGATCAAAGCCAGGTCTCTTGATCCAACACTTGAAGTTGAAGCCATTAGCAGTGCTACTCACATACTTAACAGGTCTCATCATAATGCCCTAGACAGGAAGACTCCTTCTGAGCCATGGTGCGGTAGAAAACCAGTTGTGAGTCACTTTAGAGTCTTCGGTTGTCCAACATGGGCACACCTATCTTCTAGGGGATGCAAGGCACCAACATCTAGGCCTTGTACTTTCATCAGATATGAAGGCAATGCTAAAGCTTACAGACTTATGGATCCAGAGACTCATGAGATCTTTGTGGAGAAGGATGTTCACTTTGAGGGAAGTTCACCCAGCTTATCCTCTACTCCTCTCCACACTTCATACATACTGGAAACTGATAGTGACAACAATGATAGTGCTTCAATAGATTCAAACACGTGGGGTTCTATTGACAGTTGCAGTAAGAGATCACATCATTAGTATAGTCCACATGCTTATATTGCCACAGTGAAAGGTCCAACACAACATGGTACATCTTGTCTTCTAACTCCAACTTCAGTTGATGACTACATGGCAGACATTGTAGGTTTTTTTATGGAGTCACACGTCGCAGACTTGGGAGACAGACTTGAGGACTTGCATCTTCTCATTGATGACGATGATCCTTCTACAGTTGTTGCGAGGGCTCGCTCTGAACCTCATGTCCATTCTCTAAATGATCAATCTTCATAGGTTGACTTGATTGTGGATCCTTATGAACAACAGTTGTCAGAGGTCTCTTTGTCAGCTGAGGAGATAGATGGTTCGTTGGAATAGGTTCAATAGATGTATCCTTGATAGATTTTCATTCATTCTTTTTAGCACAGTTGGAAGGGGCAAGCATCAACATTAGCACAAGGATACTTCAACAGGTTTTAGGGCCACCATACATCTTCAGGATTGTACCTTTTTCATTTTTTCTTCCAAAGGGGAGGAACATCATCTAACACTCTTGGACCAGCTTCTTTATCGAAGCAGCTTTTACTGATAGACATTCTTCATTTTGGGGGGGGGGGGACTACTTTGTCTCTCTTCCTCTTCTTTCTTATGGGGGGGACTTTTTCCTCTTATGAGGTCTAGTTCTTCTCATTCTTCACTTATGTATATACTGGATGTATGTTGTAATGGGGGGTTCTTGATTACTTCATCCATCCATGCATCCCTATTCATCTCTCTTTTTGGGGGAGGGTTTTTCCCATGAGGTTTACCCTCTTTCTCTACTTTATGAGAGATTGCATTTCATAATGTACATGGGTACCTAACATGGCCTAGTAGCCAGGACCCATTCTACACTTCATCCTAGTTTTCGTAAGCTTGAGGGCATTCCCCTAAGTTGCACTTAAGGGGGGGTGTTGGTGTAAATACGTATTTGCTATTTACACTTAAGTTTACTTAGGTTAATGCATTATTTTATTATTTTATTTTGTGAGAGACTTAGGAGTTTGCACACCTTTTTGAGTTGTTATGTTGACAACACAGGAGTACGTAACTCTATTTTAGCACATGGTGTCTACAACACTGATTTGTGTGTCACACCTTTGTAAGCTTATCCTCTCATCATCACACTTACTTTTGTGCTTAATGGAGGATAACCCATATCTAGTGGACATGTGCCGAGTTGTATGACATATCATGTAGCTGATTTCTAGGCATTCTAGATGTATCTCAAAGGCCTTTATAAACATGCACTCCTAGTGTACTCTTAGCAATGCATATTGAATGAATATATTTTCATTCTGATCATACTCTCTCTTTCTAGTGTACAGTTGTGCTTGTGTTTGAGTTCTTAGTTCCTAGGTAAATTTTTGCCCTCAGGAAAATTCTTACATTTCTATAGAAGTAGCTTCAAACATATGGTCTTTATGCGAGATTGAGTGCAAACGTGCTTCTTATTTCTTTCTAATAATATTGTATGGATTCTTTTTCATCTTACAAAAGCACTCAAAAGAAAAGGAGGGCTCTGTACGAAGGCCTGGATGGATTTGACTCTAGAGATTGTTGTGAAGGTGAGGCCTTGTCTTTCAATTTTACCTATATCAATTGTAGCCCTACCTAAGGTTAGACCCTATGATTTGTGTATAGTGATAGCCTAGGCTGTGGAAAGAGGTATTTGTGTATGATTGCCTCAGGAAATGGGTTGTATCGGAATGGTTTTTGGGTTTGTAGGATCCCAAGCTGAACCAGTATAACTATTGAACTCTACCGTGACATATGAATGCAACAAAGGAGGTTTACATCCTATTGGATACACTATAACTTTTACCTCTTCAAGAGATCTGTTAACGAGACTAGCAATGACCTAGAGGTTTGTTGTAAACATGACACATTGAAGTTTACATAATAAAACTTCTTTGGTTAATTGGTCATCATCAGTCATTTCCTCAAGCCTGGGATGTGTATTTATTGCAGTGCATAGTGCAATAGGGACATTGAGCTCTTTTAGCATTTTCTTGATGTGAAGTGAAACTCGTTCATTGGTAGCAAACAAATGTATTGCATGGTCAAACTCAATCTATTCATTTGGAGTGAGGTTCTTGTTTGTGCGAGTCATTAACAAATCCCAATCATGTAGTATTGGTTCAGCATTGCACATGTTGTGTAGTGCTCTGTGAAATTGTATTTGAAGTGGATCATCACCTTCTTGTCTAAATATTGTTTCTAATCTTACCATTGTATTAAAATTGTGCCACAATAGTTTTGCATTTGTGTGAGGTGCATAGAGCTATTTATCTATAATTGGTGGAAGTTGGGCTAGGTCACCTACAAGAATCATTGACATGCAACCAAAGAAAATGTGTTGTTTTTGGGGGTATAGCCTCACGTAGCCTGGAATCAATTTTAAGAAGTAGTTTGGAACCTATGAAGCTCATCTCATTTATTAAAATGTATTGAATATTTTTCATGTCTTCTCGATATTTTGTTAATGCTTGACTCTGAAGTGATTTCATTTCTCGAATTGGGATTTTGAGGGTTTCATATATGGTTGATGCATGAATATTGAAAGATGCAATGTCTGTGGGTGCAAGAACAAGGAGTGGATTTATTGTATTTGGCATTGAATTGTGTAGTGCATTTCTTATGCAGATGATAAGGTATGATTTACTAGTTCCAACAGTTCCTTGTATGACCATATATAAAGGTTGCATGGAGAAATTAGATGCAGAGTGGTTTCTAATGATAGAAAGTGCAATTTTTTGATGCCGTGATAAAGTGCAACTATTGGCAGAGACAGAGGTAGAAGGGCCAATAACTGAGCCAACATTTTTCTGTCTATGTATAAATTGAATGGCATGGTCATACAAATTCAAAGGAATGTTATGATCTTCCGATAGATGGTTGTTGTCAAAGTCATGTTTTGCCAACATGTCAAGATCATTTAGGCTAGAACTACTGGTAAGGCCTAGTTGGGACAAAAATTCCCACTCATTCAGTTGCAATGAATCTTGTTTATCCATGTCACCATTTGAATCATTTTCCTCTTCCAAGATCTCCTCATCTTGATGAGTACGGTCCACATGCCAAACATTATATGTTTTTGTTTTTAATTGCTTCCAATGTCTAATAATGCCATCTTTGTCCACACCTATATCTACGTGGATTTCATTAAAGTGTTTGTACAAGAGAAATTCACTCCAACAAAAGGTTTCAAAATGCTCAGAGTCTTCCTTGGGATTTGCAAAATATTTTGGATACACTTGTACTATTGTTGTTTCCTTTCTTATTCTTCATTTATCTCATTTGCGAGATGCAATATATGTGTATGATCTTGCCGATTCAATTAGTGTAAGTTGTTGAAGCTTAGTTGGACGTTCCATGTATGCTTGTATGTAGCTAGTTTTTATTCTACTATTAACACTCGTTTGTCTAAGGCGGTGCAACACTTTTCACCCTATATTCAAAGACATAAATTGATGATTGTAATTCACAAGGGGCAATTTTTGAAGCATGTGACATGTTTCTTGTGCACTAATGTCTCTTTCAGAAACAATTTCAGCCATAAACTTCTAGTATGCTTTGACGACATTTTCGTCTACATTTGAATCTGAGAAAATTCTAGCCAACATTTGAACACAGTTTTCACCTTTTTTTTCACATTTTGATGCATACTTAGAAATGTATTTGAGAACTAATGCTCGAGATGTAATACGTTTGCAATCTATATTTTCTCTCCATATTGATATCATATGTGGGTTATGAGTGTTCAACCTATCATCATTTCTAGCTGGTTCAAAGCATTTGTGCCCTATTTCATTACGATATAACAATGCTCATTCACATTCTTTCCAAGGTGCTTTATGTCTACATTTTATTTCTTTACCTTTCATGCATAGGTACATCCTCTCAGTACATTGAGTGTGCCTTTGAACATGATTAACCAACTCTTTATAGTCAACCAAAGGATCAATAGAAGTTATTTTAGTTGTATTTAAAAGACATGGATCTTTAGTTGGAGCTCTATGTTGAAAGTTGTCTATTTCTGATTTTGAGCGAGGGTTCATAGCTGTAACATATTTTTCAAAGAAATTTTTGGCCTATTCTACTACTTCAAGGTTTTACCAATCAAGTGTGTCCATATTTGGAGCATTTTTAATCCAAATGACACCATGTATGTGCGTTGATCCTCTTCCCTACCATTCTGAGTGATACCAATAATTAGTTGCCTCAATGAGCTTCTCAGTTATCTCTTGACAATTTTTTTTTAAGCATTGGTGTAGATATAGTGATGTTATATGTGGGTTATTAATCACATTATCAATATGTTGTTTGTTGGTAAGCAACAAAGATGGTACATTTAGGGAAAGAACACTATGCAAGTCAGGCCATTTAGTGTCTATTGCACTTAATGTAAAGAAGAATGTGGAGATCCTATTTTGGTTATCAAACTTGTCAACTCCATATGACGTGTATTCCAAAATGCTCTTGTCCCTCGCAAACTAGACCCAAAGTGCATTAGCTCTTCTATGAGTTGATTATCAGGTAGGTTAGTTAGGTGGGAGCGAAGATCTTCAATAGTGGATGGTGTATTATCTGCAACTTTTCGTTTAATAAATATAGATGCAATAGACTGGCTACGATTACACATCATTAGATTCAAAAGGAAGTATCTAAAGTGTGGATGTTGGCCAAACCTATTATCATGGTAATGAATAAGATGCCCAACATATTCATGGATTTTGACTTCTCTAGCACGAGGTTGCATGGGTAGTGCAGTGCCATTTGGGAAAAGTGTGGGAAAGGCCATGTCAAACAAGCCCTTAGTAGTATACTCATTAATGGGAGTTGAACTTATCAGTAGCCAAACTACGATTTCATCAATCTCTTGTTCCATTTGTAAAGAATCTTCTATGATCTGTAGCTGATGACGTTTGTTTGGTAGGCTCATCATAAATGATATTGAATATTGGGAGTCGTTTTCTATATCACATTGTATGTTTTCAACTGAAGTAGTTGTCGAAGCTAGAGGTTTGTTGCAATCATCAATTGTATGTAGCATTTGTAAAATATCGGTATTGCAAGTAGGAAGCATTGATAATGCCAAACTATCTATTTCTACATCTTTGTAGTAAGGGTCAAATTTGATCTTGTATGAGAATGCATTGTGAACATGGCTTCTACTAACATAGCAATCATAATGCTTCCCACTTGTATTTAGTCTTCGAACCATTAAGACATCTAGTTGGTGTATTGTAACTGGTAAATATTTTGTAATTGTTTAAATATCATGGGGAAAGCTTATTGTGCCCACTATATTTGTATTACCCACCATGAGCATGGGTTAATTGCAAGATGGGAGTAACACATGCGATAAACATCTCCCCTACATGGGTGAGAACCCTTAACACAATTGGTTGTTCAAAGGGGTCCATGTTGTTGGCTTCTGAGAAGCGATGTATTCCCCTCTCAGAAAAACATCTCTTACAAGTTATAACTCCATTTGATGTACACACATTCATACCGGGGTAGCACTCCTTACATGTAGTACATGTTTTTAGTTGTGAGAGGGCATCTATCCTAGTTCTAAATTTGTGGTTTGCATCTATATAGCATGAGGAAAACTGGAAATTGATGTGGTTCATTAATTGTTGACAAGGAGGGATTTGCTCAATAGGATTTGGTAGTGCATCCATGAAAGATTATGGTGTAGGAGAATCTGTCAAGCCTTGTGGGTGATAGGGGGATAGTTGGTTCAGTGTTGACTACAAATGTTGGTAGTGTTGAAAGAAACAACATGCTCTAATTTCTTCTCTATGACGACCATAGTATACATGACCTCTTGTGTGATTGCATAGCAACATTGTTACTATGGATGGGCTGTCTATCTTGACCAAGAACAACGGGAGTCATATCCTGAATTGAACAGTAAGAAGAACAATGTATTTCTATTACCATTATACAATTATAAGAGCAAGGAAGTGCAAGAACAATAAAAATAATATCAAAAGAGTATCCACCCTTCAACGCAAGTTGTATAGGTGGAAAGACCAAGTATGTTGAAGAGTAAGAGTACTAGTTGTGTTGAACATTTTTTTTAGAAATGTTAAATTAGCCAGAGTAAAGGGTTGATTATTGTTTTGGAACATATTTGGTATTACCAAATGTAAAACATATTAGATAATAATAGTGAAGTTGCAAGCACAAATCAAACAATCGGTACAAGTATAACAAAGAGTACATAATTTGTAGAGAAAAATAAGTCATTGGAAGACATAACATAATATATATAATAAAAAAACACCAACTATAAATGTTTTCTAGCAGAAGGTTAAAAGACAAGTTTTGAAAAGGTCTTGAAACCCTATTGACGAGTAGATAGTATGGGGATAGTAGTCAATACAACAAAGAGAAGGCAATACACATAGAGAATGGATATTAAGGAGAACCAACAAAAAATTTGTTTCATATAAAATATACTCAGAAGAAAAGACGTCGTTTTCATGTATTGATAGTAGTCAAGAAAAAATGTAAGTCCTGTGCCTTCATGTGTGGTGCATTATCTATTTAGTTGCAGCTAACACATGGGGTATAATTCCATCAAAGAGTGAGGTGCACTCACTTATGAAATCCAACCTAGCAACTTCCAGGATCGTTGAGTTTAGATGCAACTCATCATTATATAATTCCATTTTGCTTGTAACTATGAATAAAATCTGGTTGTATTGAGCAGTTCGTATAGCAAACTCTGCACAGTCAGGTTCAATATCATCAAATTGTAGCATATAGAGTTCTTTTGCATGCATGCAAAGGAGTTTAGTTACAGTTTCATCGAAAGTAGTTGCCCACCATGATCCAGTATGGTCTTCAATCTTGACTTGAAGTACATATCTATAATCACAATCTAAAAAGGTGGTTAGACATTTTGGGTAGTACCACTTGTAGTCACTATTTTGTTCAACATTTTTCTTGCATTGCTTTTCTGCTATGACAAGGGGACAAGCTGGATAACATAATTTCTTCCTCATGACAAAAACAAGGGTTGCTTTAACAATGTATTGGAGAGGTTTTGAGGAAGTTGGACATTCCTCTTCAATCTTCATAATGATTTTTTGTGCTAAAATTAGAGGTAAATCTAGTAGGGTGGCTGTTGGTGCAAGAAATGTATGCCCATGTTGAGAAAACCAAGACCGTAGTTGGTTGGCTTCATCAATATTAGGATTTACAAGTATCTGTGAAGTGGGAAGTGTGCTTATGACCCTACCATTGTATTCTACTAGACAACCACCTTTTATAACAAGCACAATTGACTTCTATAGATGATACATTTCTTGTAGTTGTGCACCTTCTTTCATAGCTGCCTATCCTGAAAAAGTTACGTTGATAGTGGACGTAGAAACATCAACCATCTTGAGACTCCTTCTGACAACCTCAGTTCCATCTCACCTTCTTATTGTAGAGGCAGGATCCACACAAATGGCAATTCCAATGAGATCAAGAGTAGAATTAATATTTATATTAATAATCGCTGCAATGGGTGTAAAAGTGTATCGAAGTGTTGGAATTAAGAGGTCATCGTCACATAGTGAAAGTGTTGAATCTTCCTTTAAGGTGATTTCAAAATCACTGTTCAATTTATTGTAGAACTTGTTTGCAGATTTTATGGTACCACTAGACAATGTGTAGACACTGCCAACCTGGACTTATCAAAGTGGAGGTCTGCAACATCATTGAAGCAAGTTATTTGGAGTTCAATCCTTTCAGTATCGATAATGTCAAAACTAAACATATGACCATTCCCATTCTTTGAGTTGAATTGGTATTTTTCCTTTTTCATGTTCGCATGACCTTTAATAGTCCACATTGTTTGATATGGGTTCAAACTTTGAAATGGAGTGATTGTTAAAGTGCGACTTGTTTTCCATAGAGATGCATTGAGGCCAAACATCAATTTAGTATGAGTCATATGTGTTGATGTTCCTATCTGTTCAATATTTTTTCCTATGCTCAATGGACTAACAAAGGAGTGGTTTACAATTTTATTTGGTTCTTTGAATAAGAAAGTGAGAACACCAATGATATCATGTTTAGAGCATAGAACCTCGAAGTTGGAGATTACAATCCACCTAAAAAGGCAAGTAAAATAATAATATTAGTAAGGGTATATATTTGCATAATAAAACATGAAGGTTTTCATTAAATAGAAGTGGAGTTACCTCGACTTGCAAATGGTGGGAATAGAATAGTGGGTGACATGAACTATAGAACCTTTTTGAATTTCATCTGAAGTTATAAGATCATTAAACTTCCTTGGCATGGTTTCTTTTTGTAGGTGAAGACCATCAGAGAGCTCTAACTTGTATCTATTTGTTGCTTGAGTTCCTTGTCCAAATGGTGCAATGCCAAATACTTGGAGATGCAGTTGCAAATGAGTGTTTTCATTGTTCATAACTCTGATTGCATCTTCCATAAGGGCCCATTTGGTTGCAAGTGTAGGAATTGAGAATTAGAATAGAAAATTTGAATGAGAATGGAGAATGAAGAATAGGAATGGAAAAATGCAATCCAATCTTGTTTATCCCTTGTTTGGTTGTGCAAGCTTAAATTGGAATAGGGTTAACTTGCAATCGACGCCATTTGAAAATATTTCTGAAGATGCAATCGACGCCATTGGAAAATTGTTGAAATATTTGAAAATATTGAAAACAAAGTTCCAACACTCACCCCAAATCAAAGCGGATTTGAAAATTTAATTAAATTTGAAAAAGTTAAAATGAATGCAAGAATAGCAATTCCAATTACAGGTATTTTTTGGAATGGACAAAAGCTCATTTTGGGGCTAAAATGAGAATAAGTATTCCTATTCCCTATTCCTATTCCACGCACCAAACAAAGAATACAAATCATATTCTAATTTCCTATTCCTATTCCGATTGTATTCCAGCAACCAAACGGGCCCTAAGAGATTGAGACATTACTTGGAGAGATTGATTTTTCCCTATAAACTGAGACAAATAACATAATTATCTTGTTCACATTTACAAACATAGTAGTAAGAAAAAATGGTAAACTTAGAGGAGCATGTGTTTGTCAATGTCATAATAGGCCACATTACATTAGTAGGGCTGGACCTAAGCATTAAAGTATGGTACCACTTTGCAAGGGAACATAGTGGTCATTGTAGAACAAGAGTAGTTCTAGGTGACTTTGATATGGTTGAAAGAATGCTTATGGTGAAGTGTAGGAGGGAAATGAATTATTAACTATAGTGGACTCCCACTATGAATATAAGCCAAATAAAATGGAAGGTAACATCAATTTAACTTCATGCTAAAACAATGCAAACTTTGAGATTCTTACTTATATAGAAAAACATGTAGTTGTGCAAAAGGAATACAGGTAAGAAGGCATACTAGGAATATGCAATCCAAAATTAATTTCTTCAAATACACTTTTTTTTTTATGCCAAGTGTGTTCCTAGAGGAGAAGTAATGTTTTCCATAAGTGGTTAGTGCGATTGAAAAGACTAGTTGGTTTTTATAAATGGTATAATATCTTTTATTGATGTTAGTATATAGAATTACTTAGGAACATGATATTAATTTATAATAAAGAGATAGTTCTAATTGTATCTATTAACTTTATTATCAAACCAAAAAAATACACAAGGCAATTGTCTAAACATAAGAGGACATACAAGGAATGATAAACCAAAATTGCTTTGGTGAAGCACAAGTTTTCCGAGTAAAGTGTGAGATAGATTGAAAAGAGTGGTCAAACTTGTAGTCTAAAGTGTGCAATCATAAACATATAGACAAAAGTGTGCAAAGATGCATAAAGATGTGATATACATAATAGTGTAGAAAACATTGTGCCATGAAAAAAAATCATTCTAGTTAAATATATACGATCTATTTCATAGACATTATAGCTCACTTTATATAATCAAACAAATTTGGCATCTCTTTGAGAAAACTAAACTATGTAAGGGTAGAGGAAGAAGAAAAGTGAATACGTGTTGGAGATATATGCAATGCATAGTTGTATTTAAAATAGAACCAAGTTTGTATAAATTAAACTTCAATCAACATACAATATAACAAAAAACATAAGGCCAAATCGTTTATTATAGTAATAGGAGAAGTTTCAAAAACCCCTATTTTTTAGAGAGTTGTATTAGAGGAACCATCAATAATCACACCAGGGGATAACACAAGTGAAGCATGTTCTATGGACGATTAAGATAGTCTTGAAAAGCACGGTGAATAATAGGTGCCATCAGCATGAATCTCCCTTAGATAAATGCAATATTGATAATAATCAAGTTGTTGTAAATTGATTTCTTGCAAAACTTCCTCAACCCTAATGATCTCAAATTCTTGAACATCAAATGTGTGTATGCTTGCCACTTTCATTTGTGCATATAATTGAGCACAATTTAGAGAAGCACAATTTGCAAGACTATATTTCAGTTTGGGGATACCCATTCCAATTGATAGACCCATTAGATCCTATAGATGGTTATGGAGTATTGACCTTTGTTGTACTGCTTGAGATGTCTATTATGTGGTGAGGTTGGGGAGGATTAGCCATGATCTAGAAAACCAAAACAAATGTTAAATATGAAAAGAGAACCAATAGGAACATTGATAGTATTGAATGGTAGTTACTTTTATCCATATGTTATAACTAATTTGCATTAGTATTTTTTTAATGAAAGATAAGTTTAAATGTATAAATGAACTCTATTCTAAAGAGTTAGGTTGAAACGTATAAATATTGAATTGTATAAAATTATATATTCATAACTAAACATATAAATGAAAAGACATTAGCTCTTATATTTATAATTGCTAACATCCTAAACTATTAAATAAATCTAAAATTATGATTTCTGTTGTAAAGGTGGGCTGTGGACTATGAGCTAGGATGATAGAAGTAATTGAGACGATCAAGAGATGTGAAAACCCGATACCATTCCACTGTAGTAAGATGATTGGATCCACAATTAGGGCCACAAACTATTTGGAAAAATAGCTTCATTGTCTCTTCACTGATTAGTATCAATGCAGTTGTAGTGCCAACGGATAGATATATTGTTGGAAACAGAGATATCCACACACCAAGTCTCTCCCCTACAAAGTTCACATAAAAAATCTACTATGAATCACCATAGAGTTCATACAACTAGATATGGATTTCAGATGGAGAAGCCCAAGAGATATCTGGAGAGATATAGCGTTGAATAAAGTAAAAAGATGAATTGGGGTTGGGGGTGCAAGCTCTATATATCGATTGTCATTAAATACACCAAGGCTCAATACAACCAAGGTTGCAATTCCCATTCTAAGGCAAGAAAAATCGGCTAATAGTAGTTGTTATATAGAATTTGAATCTATCACATTATTATCTACTAATCTCCTCAAGATATTCAATCTCGATTGAGTACATCAGCTGCCTATTTCTCCTATTCTTTTAATGGCAGGACAAATTCAATGAACAAAGGAAGATAAATAATGAAATAAAGCTCAATAGTTCAATTTTTCATATTGTACCATTAGAACCATACCCAATCAAAAAGAGCAAAGGTCAAGCGTACAATTTTATTGTGACTGATTTGATTCTAACAGTTAAGTATATATTTCTTAGCATTTGAACTACTGGCAGATTCTTAATCTCATAGGAAGCAACATACATTTCCTAATAAGTATAATTTTAAGGTTCGACAGTCTATTATTAACAAAAATTAGATCTATTAATTCTCCATTCAAAAGAAAGCTCATATTAGGCATTTTCAATTTACCATTTTCTTGTCAGTTATTTAACCTAAAGCACTTTAACCTAAAGCGGATATCCACAACCTCTTCCAAAGCTCTGATTTTGGTGCAGACAAGGTCTTTATTTGGAGAAAAAATGGTTGGCTTTTGGCTTAAGAGAAACAAGATTTGAATGGTCCATCTCTTGTTTCTGTGAGAAATATATTAAATTAAATTTAACACTCACAACTCTAAACCTAAAATCTTTGCTCGACACTTAAAAAATTGCTCGGCACATGAAGGTGCCGAGTGCCAGTTTTGCTCAGCACTTGAAGGTGCCAAGTCACAGATTGCTTGGCACAAGAAGAGCCCGACACACAAAAAAAATGCTCGGCACCAATGGATGCCGAGTGAGCTCGGCTCCAACTGAGAAAGAGGATGCCAAGTGTTCTGTTTCAAACAAAATAAATATAACTTAAAGAATATTTCAACGTGAATGCTTTCACCATTAAAACCAGAGAGCCAAGCTTTAACCTTTCAATCAAGTTTCTCAAATACAATGAATAGAAGAGGAAGAACAATAGATTCAAGTATGCCTGTTTGCTTTTCTATTCAACTGAGATTTAAACTATTACAAAATCTGGGAGCATTCGGCTTCAACCTAAAATAACCCTAAACTGATAATACTTCAAATTTTAATAAACTTTTAAACTTGCAGCTCTAATGGCTACATACAAAGGTGCCTGGAGCAATCACTGCTTCAACAGGACAAAACAAAACAACAACCAACTCACAGAATAAACAAAAGAGTCACGTGCAACTAGAGACACTGAACATACTTCCTTCTGTCTCTGCAACAAGTGGATTTACTGACCACTTTCTTCTTCTTCATTTTCTCTGCTCTACTGAACTGAAACCCTAAATAATCTGACTGAATGATTATGAATGAAGAAACATTCCCTTTTATCACATTCCATTTTCCCCCTCATTTCTGATTTCAAAAATCTCACCCGCCGTAGTTATGTTTCTGTCTGTTCTGGACATCAGAGGTGGTAGGTGAGTGTTTGGCTCTAGGAGCAAACGTCAATTGCTGAATTAAATATTCCAACAATTTCAGTTGTGAAAATTTTTGGAGGTTCAAATAGCTCCAAAAGGGATTATTATCAGCCCTTTGAAAGATATATGATCGGCCTTAGTTCAGCCTATGAGATGATTCACAGCTTCAAAAATCTACCAATTGGTGTTTACCCTGCAAAGATGATTCTCAAATGATTGCTTCAAATATCAATTTTCGACAGTTGCCGCCTTCCACATATAGTACAGTTTACACTGAACAAACTTGTTTGTTAAATTAAAAGAGAAAATTTCTCTGCATTATAATGGATTTCTCTAGAATAAAATCTGCATACAAGAATATTGTATAGTCTTAAAAGAATACTGTATACAATATTAGATTTGGAAACAAGCAATGCTCAATCAAGGCAAAAACAAACCAAGAGCTCTGTTAATAATTTTTTATAGCTACAGATGCATGGCTGCACGAGACTAGAACTGAAAATATTAAAAGCTTCTGAAATTAACTCTCCTAGTATTTTCTGGATGTAACGTGGAGCTGTACATTTCTATGGTTTAAAAGCAAGATAAAGCTATGTTGCAGATTTGAAAATCTGCGAACGATAAATTTGGAACAAAACAAAGATCTCATGCTACGCCAAAGACAAATCAATGAGTGGTGATTGAAAATGCTTCTAAAAATAAATTAGTAAATAAAAATGCTATTAGAATAAATTGTAAGTGATTAAAAAAGATGATAATGGCTGAATGCTTCAGATGGTCTCGATGTAAGTCATTTTATCTACATGATTTTCCACCTTTGGATGCAAATATTAGCTCTGCACATTCAAATATGGAAATGTGCTAGGCATACTAAACGGTTGACTGTGAAAACTCAGAAACCAACCAGAAACAATCAATAACGTGTGAAGTGGTAAAAAATAGATGCATCAGATTGCTGCAATGGTTGTCATTGCCTCTTTAACATTGTGAGCCATTGGATTTAAACTCTTGTGGATGCCTAAAATCTTGCAATCTCTCCTCCAATTTATTGTCCATTTAAAAATGACTTGTGGTATTAACTGCCGAAGAAGTAAAACATATAATAATCACATTTTATTCGATAATCATTACAATATGCATCACATGTACGATTTATATAATAAAGAGCTCCAATGAATTATGGTTATAGAAGTCTTTGTTAACAGAACCCAGCGTCTGCAATTAGATCTGCGAATTACAAAGAAAATTGACACTAGTTTAAAATACATAGATAGTACATAGATAGTTTTAGATAGTTTTACTATTGATCACTTGGGGAGCTTTTCATCAACTGGATAAACATAGAATAATAGTTAAGCAAAATAAATTTTTAAAAATTCTATTAACTTTAGATGAAATGTTTAGTCACTCTTTGTCTCAGTAATAACCAACTCCCGGATGTGCATCCATAGGGTGCTGCAACGCTTCTTGTGGGCTTCCTCAGGGATCCTCGAGCATTTGGGACCCAGAATGCCCAAAAGCATTGTTTTTTTTCATTTTTCATTCAAAACACATGCTCAAAGCACTTTTTAAATTTTATTATTCCCTCTAAACCTTATAACGACTCTAGATTAGGCCATTCAATGTTTTACCATATCATTTTGTTTGCTATTGTGCTTTCTTCCAACAAGCATGGAGTTTTTTTACAAGTAGGATGCAATTAGTACAGAAGACACAAAATAATATACATAAACTTTCATGATACCAAAAAGTGGAACTCATAACATTTGGGGGAACTTTGAAGAGAAGTACAAAAATGAATAATAATAAAAAGTTGAGAACTATTGGGAAAAAGCATTACAACAATTATAATTATTTGGATATAAAGAAGGAAAATATATTTATCTTGAACCATTTATACCATCAGGCATCAAGATATCATAGGCATACACAACTGCATAGGACAAAACTTGGCTTTCTTTGATGTAGATGTAGGTAAGATTCAAATATTTAAAAAACAACCAACTAAACACTAAACTAATATGATATCTAATATATATGAAATATATTTTCTCTAGGTGCTAAAGGAGGACATTGGAAGGAAAGAAGACAAATGTCAATTGATTTATTGAGAAAAAAAGAAACTGAAAAAAATAGGGCAACTTAGGTTTCTTGCCGATTTAAATGTGCACCAGAGTATTTCAGAAAGAACACTTTAAAAAACATAAAAGGCAAAAACAAGGAAAACATTGAACCTGAAGCTATAATTGGTAAAAGTAGATGCTATGCTAAGGTTGATGTTGTAAATACGAACAGGAATAGGAATGGTGGATACTGAAATATGATCAGAAATTGATCACTATTTAAAGACCTAATATGTAGCCATTCAAATCAGATCAGATATGGCTGATAGATCATGTCAACACTCCTTTTACAGTGGTGCACACGAAATCTTCTTGAGATCCAAAACATTTTAGGAATTGGCATTATAACATTAATGATGATAGATTCACAGATAACTAAATCTTCTTGATCATAGACCCTCCATTCATTTGGTTAAAAGAAAATCTTTTTGAAATCATTCAACCTCCAATGAAAGATTTAGCTTTATATCAACCTTGCAATGAAAGATTTGGATTCCTGGATTAGGTTCAATGCTTTTTATAATTGCTTGAATTAGCATTTACTTTCCCACCTTTCAATTTATAGTCTTTAAAAATTAGTCACGTAACAATGATTGTATAGCACAGTTGAATTTATTTCCCACCACAGTGATTCTGATTAACCATTTTCCAGCCATCTGATTCCATTTACTCCGACGTGAGTCGAAATCTGGTTGTTGAGTGGGTTGCCAGTGTAGAAGAAGGAAAACCATTTAATACTGTTTGAAACCATTAACCAACTCCATATTTCCGGTGTGAGACAATTTCAGGTTGCAAGCAACCTCAATGGAAAAGCCTATTGGCTAATTAAAGATTTGCATAATTAGTTACAACATTTTATGTGTGTTTACCAAGCTTCAACCGTATTTAGTTATGAAACTTTATTTTGTACTGACATCTAAGGGATTTGAGATTTATTTTAGTAGTAATTGATTCACCCCTCCCCTCTCAGTTACTCCTCTTATATTTCCAACATTAACAACCTTTTTCTCATTTGGACAAGGCCAAAATTTACACCCAAGATTTCTTTGTGTGTTTGAGGTCTTTAACAAACATGGGCTAGCATGACATTGACATGTTGGCAAATTGATTTAAGTCATCAACCCTTAAACATGAAAGTTACATTTGTTAAATGAAAATACACACTACAAAGCATGAAAGTAAGTTAGTTGAAATACATAATCCATATAGAGAAATTAGATTGCACCATTGACAATTGAAGGTAGGTACTTTGTCAATTCAACAAATTTGCACAGGCTTACAAGTTATGTATTCATATTGACAAGATTTACTCACATATATATAATAGATGTTGCAATTTATTGTTTTATCAATCCTATCTATCATTATTTAATTGAGGTTGATCTAGGTTGTGTAATGCATAATTAGTTTCATATGTTAATTTGACATAAGTTAACCAAAAAGGGTATATATAAAACCTAAAGCCTACTCATTTCTCTTCAATAATTCTACTACAAGAAAATTGATTCAGTTCTTCATAAAGAACTATATATATCGATAGTTGTTTAAAGAATTAAACAACTTTTTCAAGGAGCTTTCATTATCAAAGCAAAATAAAGTTTTACATCTTGTTTACTTCAACTTAAGAACAACTAACTTGATTAGTTATTAAACCACAAACGGTCAGACGATTTCAAGTATATTCAACATTTTATTTCTCATTAACATCGGAAAACACAAATAAAGTAATGAGATATTCTTTCATGACTGGACTAAATCCAAAACACTGGTTTGAAGTGGTCTTCTAAAAAAACCCTTCTTTCAATTTCATTGAAGTAACATTGAAGACCAATTTATAAAACTCTTTTCTCATTTTTATTTGTTTTCTTTATATAACAAATAACCTTTCTTTTTAGGAGGTAGACAAACAATCACAAAAGCATGCATGGTGTATTTTGTATAAAACAACAGAAAGATGAAGCATTTATACATCTTTGTTTTTGTCCTGAACGTTGTCAACATATTAAGAACCCAAAATGAAAACTGAGCAAATACCCTTCCAAAACACTTTAACTAATTTGTTCATGATGGCGGCTGTATGGCTGCTGGTATGGTTGTTGGTATGGCCGAATAAGGAAGGTATTTTCAAACGAAAATGAAAACATATGGATTGGTATGGCTGGATAGTTTCTCCATACATAGTATTGTAAACTTTTTTCATATTTTAGCGTCAAACGTAGATATAAGCATTCTGCCCAATACGTATTAGCTCAAATGAACCATTTATTGAATTAGTAGTCTTGCATGGAAATAGGTAGTAACTTTGAATTCGAACGTTTTAAGTATTTTAATTGAAGTTTCTGTATAGAAATCTAACATTAAGTTATGCAACAAAATTGTAATCAAAACACAACATATTAACTATTCATGTGAATCCTACCTCCCAATATAATATCCAAAACTATAACATAGCACATATAATAAGATCACAAAAAAGACAAGGCGCCAAGTTCAAATCTGTGAAAAAACTTCAGTATGTACAAATTGCGAGCTATATTTGCTAATTGTGGCAAGCAAACAATATTACAGTCAACTTGAATTCCATTTGATCCCTTGCACGTTCTATTTCTGCAATTCCACAATCACATGTTCTCTCTAGTCTTGGAATTGTTGGTGAGGAGGCAGATGAGAAGATTGTGAAAGAGAAGGGGATCGCAGGGAATAAGAAGCCTGGGTCCTTGCTGGCGGCATCTAAACTGCTCTTCAGCCTTGTCCAACAAAGCTTGAAGAGAGGATGGTTCAGAGCCTGAGCGGGGATGACAAAGCGTTTCCACATCTCCTGCTACAAACGTTAGAAATTTACAAACCATAGAACTAATGGAATCATGAGGTTCTATATTAGTTACATTATTAAAAAATTTCAATATACTAATGTTTGCAAAAGCTATATTAATTTGTATGGTTTTTTGGAATTGAAAATTACAAATTTAAAAAAATTTTATATGATGAAAAAGGCAATGAAAAAATTCAATTTCAAATATTTTTTCTAACACCTTTATTAATAAATGCATTAATTGAAACTTTATCTTTTCCACATTTGTGACAAGTAGATAAACTTAAATAATGAATGCATTAGTTGCAACTTCATCTTTTCAACATTTGTGACAAGTGGATAAATTATTAAAAAAAAAAAAGCAATCATTTTTATCTTCCACCTCACAAATATGTCTAATCATTTTCCTTACCAAGTTCAAATATAGACTTCAATGTTTTATATATCTTATTTTAAATATATTTATTACTAGTTTTACATTGATGTTTATTTTTCTAATTTGAAAAATGTTATTCAAATATAGATATTTTTATCAAATATAGAATTAAATATATTTTTTATTTTAAACACATTTATTATCTTTTACTATTTTACAATTTTGCTCAATTTTTTTTGTACCATTAATACTACCCCTCAAACTTACTACATATTTTGGTACTTTGATTTAAGTAATCAATTTTTTTAAAAAATAAATTAAATATTTCAACTTATAATTGAATTAGTAGAAATGAGTAGTTCATTCATATACTATAATTTTTATTGTTATCTATATATTTTTTAAAATAATAAAATTATTAATATTTTTCAAATTCTCTTCAACTCTCTCTATTATTCTACCTTTATGTGTCCTTATAATAACATATCATTCTCTCTTTTAACTCTCTCTTCATATAACATTATATCCCATGGGCCATAGGCATCCTTGATATCAACACTAGCTTAGTTGTATATATACAGAAAAATGTTATGAACATTTCTATTTTAAAAGACACTTCAACATTTTCCATTAGTTCCTCACTAAACACAAAAAACTAATCTTGAGCCATAAGTTTCCATCAGTAAAACATAGAGGTGTTGACAAGATAGAGATCATTGCAAAATCTACTTTAGTCAACCATAAAAACATGAAGGCAACAACTTTAGTGCATGCGCCTCTTGTTTATTGAAGTACCTCTTTTTAATAGACAAAAGAAGAACTTCACTGAACTTATATATAAGTAATACTATAACCCACCCATTAAATTATATGTCAAACTTAATACACAATTATAAAGTATAGATAAATCATTACATTCAATATATTTCATAGTACCCCTCCTAAACCCATAACTTATTCCAACCTATCTATTATCACTCTTTCCTCAAAAGCCAAAATGAATCACCATTTCTCATTTATCAATAGTAATCAATTCATCGACAGATTGATGTGTTTCCAAAAATATACGCTGAAATGGCAGACAATTAAAAAGCATACATAAAAATATTACAAATAAAGTAAACATTGAGGAACATTAACAACTTTCAATACAATGACATCTTGTAAAACAAAGCATGACTGAGGTATATGTGCTGATTTGAACAACAACCATATTTAAAGCTGATAAAGCAATGAAAATGTATTTAAAGTCTATTTAAATCATAGAGAACTGTCATAAGGCATGCTATAAAGCACCCATATTAAAAGGTGATTGAAATAGGACCATTACATATTGGTTGTTACTATGCTTAACATATTTTTTTTTTAAACACAAATCAAACATATATTATGTTCTATCTAGGCTCTACAATCCTCCATACTTAACTACTATATATTTGACTCTCTCCATATCGCCCATTCTCAAAAGGCCTTTTGCTCTTGCTGTTTCAACCATAAATGTATCATATGCCCTCATTATTGTATCTTCACTAAGCCTAGGGAATGACTTTGAGGGCATCATATATTTTCTCTACAACTGAATCAAAATCCTTTTGATTCACTTTGATAATGTAAGGCTTTGACATGCCCTCATGGATCTTGTTCAAGGCTTCAGAAATGGTATTCATCGAGCCAGCCAATGCTTGCCTTCTTCCTCTTTCCCTTCCTTAACGATGATGGTGAAATTATCTGCCTAATACTTGCAGTTGATTGGTTCAATTGAACGAAGTCATCATCTAAATTATCATTAACATCAGTTGCTATATGAAACTCCCCATCATCATCAAGATCGATGGCCTCATCCATCATGTACCCTTCTTCTATTTCTTGAGTTGTGGCAGTTGTACTACCTTTTGCCATGCCATTTCCCACAATAAAGGCTAACTCATAGTAGTGGAAGGGTTGCCTTTTATACACTTTTGCATTTTTGAATTCCTTCCTCTACATGTTGGCAAAATGAATGAACTAGTTACTCATCTTTCAATACTAAGTTTACAAGATAAAATTATACTTAGATCAAATGAATTTGAAGTAGCATTTCACCTTCAAAAAGTCATTCCACAAACTGTCTTCAACATCCATGCATTGTGTACTTTCATTCCAAGAAAATCTGCTTGTATTTCTCAAATCTTTCATGATTTTGAATCCTGCCTTTCATGTTTTCATTTTATTTTTAAAATTATCCTTGCTTAAATTTAGCTTAAATTCTTCATTAAAGCATCAATCAATGGCGGTCCAAACTTCTTGTTTGAAACCACCTTCTCCTTTCCTACCTAGTTGGACTTTCTCATGCAGCAAGTCAAGGGATTTGCATTCCATTTCTCTCAACCATAAAACCCTATTCAAAGAAGGTACATTGTTGACTTGCACCTCTTCGGCCATGCTAGTGAACAAATCAAAAAATCCATCAAGATACAATCAATAAACTTGACACATTGCTGACTTGTACATCACAACAAACTTGACAAGGAAAAACACTGTTAACAAAGTAAATGGATTAAAGAGAAGTATATCTGCAACACTATGTTGCCATGAAACATAAACAACTTTATGAAAGAATGGAATTAAAGACAACAAAACCACTTCTAGGAAACAAGAAAGAACAATAAAGTTGTTGAGGCCACGAAGAGCTTAAAAAAGGTTAAGGAAATGAGCTGTAGAGAGTTGTAAGGACCTATTATAACGTGTTTCTTTAAAAGTAGAAATCAAACATCAATTAGACTATAGAAAATAAAATCTAAATCAACTAATTTATTGGTTGTTGCATTTCTTAGTGGAAAAGATGTATTCATAATTTTAGAGACATAATTAAAATTCATGTACGATAGAGATAGATTATTGGGAGAATTAGAAAGAGTACGGATTTAAATATTTTTCAATAACCTCCAACCACCCCACTACACATTCATTGATTCTCTACAAACTTCATCTGAATGTCCAATAATTGCATGAAAGTCAATAATGGAAGCAAAAATAAGTGAGATGAAGCATTGCATGTTGTAGTAGTTCTACAATTAAGATGAAGAAAAACTAGCGTACAAGATCATCGATATAGAATTATTTACCTTCTAGAAACTTATGATTGAGACATAATGAATGGTGAGAGATTGTGGGGTGTGGCTGATACTATATACTATATATCAGATTGAATCAACCTACTAAAAATATTGAAAGTTAAAAAGTAGGGTAGGAGAAGTCCATGTTGCTCTACACATCACATGACATTATTATAAACATTATTTTGCATATAACAAGTCATATTTTGCAAGGCCAAAAAACTAGTTACAAAGATTGAAGAAACATATTTAGTATTTTAATCTCTTCTAATCATTCAAGTAATATGGATGACCAAGCAATATTCAAATACCTTAACATAACCTTCACAATTTTCTTGTATGCTACCTTTACATAACCTTGAACAAGTGATACTCAAAATCCTTTGCACAAGTAATATTCAAATACTAGATTATTATTTATTCAAAAAATATAAACATACACCACATTCTTAAATTCAAATCATTCATGCATTCCATTCATTCAAATCATTCATTCATCTTGAAACTTCCCAAATATTTCAAGCTATTCAAATACTATCCAAGTGTCAAGCTAGTCATAAATATGTCTCAATTTAACAAAATGTATAATGTGCCTTGAATACAACTAATCTCAAGATCTGTAGTCTTCACACATCCTTTGGGTTATTTCATCTCAAAACTTCCCCCAATCATCTCTATCCTGCTGAGTCATCCCATATGTCTCAAGTATTGGTACATTTACCCCCTTATGCTCATCATCCTCTTCAATTTCAACTTCTGATGGAATGTCTTCTATCATAATGAAGTTGTGCAATATGCAACATGCTAATACAATCTTTGTTTTGTGTCATGATTGTATAAGATTTTGCATGCCTCAAGATAGAAAAATATTGCTTCAAAATGCCAAATGTATGCTCTATTGTATTCCAAAGTGAGGCGTGTCGATGGTTCAATAAATTCTATGGAGTGTTTATTGGATTTTCTCTAGAAAACTCCTTTAGGTGGTAGCACATGCAACGATAAGGGGCAAGGAGTCCTGGTACATTTAGGTATCTAACATCAACCAAAAAATATTTTCCCACACAAACGCCAATAAAGTGTTAATATATAACCTTCACACATTTCTCATAAACTTCACTATATACAAGATGATTCCACATACTAGGAGGAACTGGCAGTGGATCTAATCTGGAGAGGGCCGAAGCAAGAACACGACTATCTGTAGTTGAGCCTTCCCAACCAGCAAGAATATATTGGAACTTATAATAAAAGGAACACACACCCATAACATTTTGTGGTAGGCTATCTTTCCTATTGTGATATTTAGCTTGTATGTCCACATTGATTGTAACAGGTATATAAGCCCCATTAATTGCTCCAATACAATCCTACAAAAACAAAATTTGTACTTATATTTGCACTAGTAGAATCTAAAGTCGACAAATCAAATATGTGCCAATAGGAGAGTTACTATAAAAATGTTCAACCTCATGATGAGATACATGAGGTAGGCATGTTCTGGCAGTTGGCATGCTATTTTTAATGAAGCCTTTTTTTATAAATTTGGACAACATAATATTTATTCAATTGCTTTGTTGATATTTTTATTATTGCATCTTTTTTGTAGGTATGTAAACATGCTGAGAAAGGAGGGAACTTATATGAATTTTTCCTTCACACAAGAAATGTGAAGTATACAATCATTCACTTTCAGGTGAGTGCTCAAAATCTGAATGATGCATATATCTAATAATTGGTTTGCGTAATGTTTTATTTTGATTGGTAAATATATGATTTTTATGCCTTTGAGGTTACTTGCATCTGAAACAAAATCTATCACCGGCCATACATTCCTTCTATATTAGCACTCTTCCCATCTCCCTGTCTATCTTTAGCACAATATACATCTTAATTGTAGTAATGGGGGAAATATCTTCACGCAACCATAGTCAACTTTGAAATGGATTATCATAGCTTAATATCCATATCAAAATTAATGCAAAAACTTTTCTCTTACAAAAATTGAAGTCAATAACAGACTTCAAGCCAATAATATATGCTACTAGATAAAGTAGAGAAACCAAAAGTTCCCATAGTCATAATCGATGTGCAAAAACATTTAACTTAGTACAAGAAACACCTTGTATTGACAAGAAAAAAAATTAGGAATAGTTGTAGAAAGCAATGGAGGTCAGGGTTTCTGAGAAAGAAGGTGAAATGGTCTCTCCCACTGAAAGGAAAACTAAAGCTGAACCTAAACACACAACCAAACCTACATCCTTCAATATTTTTCTTTAAAAGATAAATTATTGTGATGTGAATATCAGGATTTAATTGTGTGATTTTGAGATAAATTATTCTTCAAACAACTGAAATACAACTTATTCACACACTGACAACTTTATCTAATCTATAGCATGCACACACATATTTCAGACAAGTGACTTTTCCATGAACAAAATGTAGCCTAATGCAAAAACCCTAAAATGATTGAACATCCCAACCTACAACAAGAAGACCAAGTAGAAACTCCAAGAAACAGTACTAGATGTATTGGAAAACAATTAAGTGTTCAAGGCTATTGGTGAAGAATGGTGCACAAGATGTCTTTGATAGCTCTATCATTTGTAAAAATGATCAATGAAAACAAGTGCAAACAATAGGAAGCTTAATACAAAAACCCAATAGTGATAGTGGCAATGTCCTTACCAACAACAAACAATGGAGAATACAAACAATGCCCTCTGCTGTCAACAAAAAAGGGTGCATGCAAATGATGTCCTCCATTGCCTCTTCAATAGATGGATTTTCACTCTAAACGGTAACGAGCGAATGTGAGAATACATCAATTTGGAGTTTACCACAAAAGCCACAAACTCGACAAGACATTAAATCGAGTTTATAAAAAAAGTAGAATAGGAATTCATTTCTTATTCCACCTTTCAAGAGGGAAGAGTTGCATGCCTATTTTAGGGTGAAATTAGTATAGCATACTTCCTATTCTATTTTTATAAGTTACTACTAAACATGGAATTGGTGCATTTGAGTAGCGGGCATTTCTAATTCTCATTGAATTCCCGCTACCAAACATGCCTTGAGGGTTTTAGAATTTGAGTTACAATGAAAGTTCGATGAGGGATGGGTGTTCGAAGTATGTATTAGATACTTATTGATCATTTTTGAAGGCTGGAAAGGTTTGGGCCAACTTGTATTACGAGAAAAAATGTCCAAAATCGGGTTCTCTAGATGTCATTACACGTGGTAAATTGAATCATTTTTACTTGAGCTAAACATGTAATCTGGTTTAGAGGATGTAATTGCATGTGTTTGAAAATAGATGAAGTATGGATTGGCATAGAAGGTGAATGCATGTATATGCACTTGCATTCTTGGATAGTAATCCTCAACTTTCTTCCAAAAACAAAACAAAACAAGCAATCAAACAAACAAGGAAAATCAAGAAAAAAACAAAAACAAACAGACCTCTTGCTATTGACTCAAACATGAAAAATGTCAAGATGTTCTTCTACATGCAATTTCATATTTGGAGTTTGGAGGATTTACAAGCATTTGTAATGAGACAATTTCAACTTATTTAAAGAAATAATGCAAAGGATATGGCACACCTTTGAACAAATTGACAAGATCGAGCCAAATATTGCAACAATGTATCAAAGGAAGGAAAATATTGGTGAAGTATACCATTAGTCAAAGTGGCATACTCATTACATTGAGTATTTGTATTAATGATTTATATGAACATTGTTTTATGTCTTATATTATTGAGAAGCATTATATATATATACATATGGGTATGTGCAGGATCATGGTGTGCCAAAAAGTGGCGATGTGAAAAAAAGAGAGTTTGAAGACGCCTAAAAGCGCTTCAAAATCCGCTCTGACTTTTTTTTACCTATCCAGGAACCAAACCTGGAAGGTTAAGCTGAGCCTTATCAGATATCCGATATCATATCGGATACCCGATTTGATATCGGATATCCGATTTTAAATCCAATAGCCGACTAATAATTAAAATCATATAATAGTATGATATATTATTTAATATTATTATTATTGATATAAAATAATAATAATAATATTAAATAATATATCATACTATTATATTATAATAATATTATTATTATAATAATTATTATACTATAATATAATAATATTATTATAATTATTATTATACTATAATATAATAATAATATTATTATAATAATTATTATACTATAATATAATAATATTATCATAATTATTATTATACTATAATATAATAATATTATCATAATTATTATTATACTATAATATAATAATAATATTATTATAATAATTATTATACTATAATATAATAATAATAATATTATTATATTATAATCATATAATATTATACTATAATAATAATATTATAATAACATATTATATTATAATAATATAATATAATATTTCATATATTATAATATATAGTAATGTAATATAATATATATATATATAATATAATATAATAATAAAAAGTAATATCTTATAATATAATATATAATAAAAAAGTATAATATATTATAAATTATAATAATATAGTATAATAATAATATTTTATATTATAATATATAGTAAATTAATATAATAAATATAAAATATAATATAAAAATATATAAAATGTAATATATATGTTATATTATATATATTATAATATCAGATATCTGATACCTGCGCATAGATTAAATACAAAATCACAGACCCGCGGCCCTTATTTTCACGCGAATTTGGGCCAATCAGATCGGATATCAGATAATAAATTGGATATCAGATAGCAAATCAGATATCAGATATCAGGTATGTTCCCCCCCCGCCGCCCCCCCCCCCCCATTGACTCATTTTTAACCTAAATTTAATAGATTTTAACAAGATTTTGTTTGTTTTAGTTGAATCTAGGGTTTTTTTGACAAAAATGGTTAAAATTTAGGTTTTTTTTTAATATATATTACGTTTTGCAATTCAATAGGAATGACTGATCAAAATGATGACACTGAGGCAGGGAATAATATTGCTCGCAACCCACCACCAAACGATCCAGTATCCCCACAAAACCATCCACCAAATGATCCTCTACCTCCTCAAAACCCTCCTCGAATCGAGGATTTGATAAATGAAAATCTCACTGAGTTGAGAGGTTTGCATAGAACATACAATAATGTACCTGCACTGGCTCCTATGTTATCCACGTTAAACACCATAGTGGATAACATTGAAACTCTTACAAACCAACAAAATGCCGCTCTTCGTTGGCGTGATGAAATGCACCAGATGTTTGATGATGGTTTGGATTATGATGATGTGATGTCCCCTTCTAGCTAGAGACATCACTTTAGCTGGTGATTAGCCTATCAAAGACCCTCGTAGGCTAATAAGATTGGACAGAGGGTCACCTTGGTGTGGAGATCCTCCAAGGACCAGAGCAGAGTACTCTTCTGGGTTGCCAGAGTTTGTTTATGATGAGTTTTCCTTTGAGTTTGGCTTGGTCAGGCTATTTTTAGTAGTTTTGGAGTTATAAAGATAGACCCCTGCTATTTTTAGAAAAGGGGTATGGTCATATGCAGTTCTATCATGTTAGCTCCCAGTCCAAACGACATTCAAAAATGTTGAGTAATAATGGAGATATTAATGTTTATTTACTTAAAATTAACATTATTGGTTTTGAGCCTATATTGTTAAGTTATAATATATAACTTAAGTGAGGGTCATGATATCATAAAAGGGGCCATCGTTTCAATTAATTGTGGGTCCAAGCTTATGGAAAAATTAAAAGGGGTTTTCTAAGTTTTAATGTAATAACATTTTTTATGTTATTATTATATCTTTTATCCCACATTGAGCGTGGAGACTCATTCTGGAGTTGAGGAGTCCTTATAAACAAACCTTGTCTTCCTTCAAGAGCGGGTTATGAGAATTGCTTAAAAACTTTGCCTTGTGAAATTTCTTGAAGTTGTGGAAACAAGGGTTTCTACAAGTTTAAGAAGAATTCAAACTGTGGAGAACGTAGTATCTTCAGAGTTGATGCAATTTGAGGGTGTGAAATATCACTTGAATTTTTCCTGTGAGTTGACTTCATTCTGGAGTCAATATTGTGTTTCAGTAGGGAAAAAGTGGATGAATTTGTTTACAGGTTGGAAGGGGTTATAATAGCAGCTACAGTGCTGTGAACAGTACAACACTACAGTGAATTAAAAATCAGAGATTTAATATTGCGGTTTTTGATAGGCGCTGCCCAAGGAGGAAGCAACCAGCAGCGTGGTTGCGTATCGGAGACAAAAATCAGGTTTTTTCAACTATTAATGATGATGTTTTTTAATGTATGCTTCCAGCAATAAGTATTGTACAAACATTAGGAGCCATCTGAATAAATGAATTTGATTAGCATTATAATCAAATTTGAGTTATAATTTGAGGTAGATTAGTTTTCAATATTTGTATTTTCTTTTCATCAACTCAAAAACCCAAAAACAGCTTAAAACATTCAAAAAACAAACCAAAAACAATTATTACACCCAGGAAAACAAGCAGTAATCAGTGTAGAGCCTATTTGGGGTTCTTACAGATGAGGTCGCGGCCCTCAACATAACCAAAGATGATTTGGCAAGCCTTTTTGCTAACCCAAAAACGGGTATACCAGTTGACCCAAAAAAAACCAAACTATCGATTAAATAGTGCACAAATGACGCCATACGTGCAAATTTTTGGGACCGTTGGTGGATGGTCTTTGATATCCCTCCACATGGCAATTTAGACATTCCATTTTATTTCCTTAAAAAATTATATGCAGAATTTGTGTTGAAACTTAAAGTGAACTATTGGAGCATGAAGCCCAACATGGGCTTAGGACTAGGAGCTCCTCAGGATAGACCCTCTTCCCAGTGGAAGAAACTTGGCACTTTTGTCCCCCCCCCCTGATATCTCCCCCCCTCCTCGAGTGCAACATCTAGATATTATGGCAGAGGCTAGCTCTCAGACCATCAGAGCCATTCATAGGCTGAGTAGCCTAATGATATCTCAGGCTAGGTCAGTCTTGCCTCCTCGTGTTGATGATGTTGGTGCCAGTTCATCATCGGCTAGCTCATTACACGTTTGTGTGCCTCACACTTGCATTACATGCAAGAATATTTGCCTGGGTCCCATAGGTGATCTTCCTGAGTATCATTTTGTATTAGACGAGGATACACTAGACGCACGTGCAGAGGCTACAAACCCTGATGCGAGAGAGGAGGGGAATGTAGAGGCATGGACTCCTTTGGTGTCGGTACATGTATACATTTTTTTTTTATGACATATGTGATTTAAAGTTAATTTTTATAATAGAGTAATTTTAATTTTTAAGCCATACTGACTTTTACATGTATGTGATCTTCATTCATGTTTAGTTGATGACCGAGGAGGAGCTCAGACAGATAGATGATGCTACACTCTCGGCCATTTCATTTGGCCTTGAGACATCTACGGTACATTATGTTGTGTTCGCATTTCTTTTTTCTATTTGATATTGTAGCATATATGGTTGCTAATCTTTCTTTTATCTTGCAGATACCACCTGCCCCGAGGGGACAAAGTGCGGGGGGTGAGCCAGCATGCATTGACAAAGGAAAGGTAATTAGATGTTTTCTGATTGATTAAATATTGATGCATTCTTGTAAAATGTTTGTGGTAATCTCATTTAATTACATTATTTATTGTATATAGGGTGTGGCTATTGGCGATGAGCTTGTACAGATTCGGCGTCCTAGATCATCAGGGATTTTCATTCGCACAGAGAGCCCCATTGTATGTATAAGTATCATTTATTTTTTATTTTTTAAATTGATGCAGAAATCCTAAAATCCTAAAATCCTATCTCATGCCCAATTACAACTTTCTTCCACATATGAGTCCAACATTATAACTTTGTATGCTTCCATGAGCCATAATTGGTGCAAGGATTGCCCAATTGACTTCAAGAGATGTTCCATGACCTCTGTAATGCCTTGGATCTTCAATGTTCCCCTGATGAGCATGGGATGCTCTTGCATCACTTATCTTCATAAATAAATTCAAAACTAATTTTCATGATATTAACAACTACTATTTTGTATCTCATAGGAGACTCCTAGTGCACATGAGGTTCGACGGGACAATTATGTAGATTTGATGACGCGGCCACTCACTCCTGAGGAGGAGCCTACAATAGTAAGTTGTAGTTTGAATTCATGATTAAATATGTTATAAATTTAGCATGCTATGAATTATAATGTTATAGTTTAAATTGTAGATTCATCTGACAAAGGTATTTGAACATATACAGCCCACAATCACAGAGGTACCAGCATTGCCGAGGGCATACGAGAGGACTCCTGAGCGGCGCAGGAGGTCGACGAGAGAGGTATTTATTATGAAAATTTGATAGTATTAATCTCCAATACGGAAAAGATCATTATGCATTTGAGTAATTCAATGTTAGATACGTAGAATCATATAAATTTAGTAGTCTAACTTTGGGTTTTCCTTTTTTGTTTATGTAGGAGGCATCTGATCCACCTAGTGTAGCGAAGAGGCTACATTTTGATCATCCACCAGCACCCTAGGATAGTATAGTTTTCGTAGGATGCATCATGAGACATTTTGAGATGGCATATGCCACATTGTATATAGAAACATTGATATTATACACATTCTGATGGCAGGATCAGCCACATTTTGTATATGGATCTATGTATTTTGATATATACATATTTGAGTACTTTGTCTATGGATACATGATCTTTGATATATATTTGTGTAAAATTTTGTCTATGGATACATGTATTTTGATATATATTTTTATCATTTACGTGCACAATGATATACATATTAATTTAGTATCTAGTATTGTTCAATTTATCGTGGATCATGTGTCATGCCCTAAATTTTACTAGTAAAAACACAACAATTTTTTTTTTTTTTTTTAGCTTATGAAGTCGCATAAGAAATTACATATTGTAAAACAAGGTTATCATTGAATAGGAGTTCAAGACTCATGTGAATAGTGTGAAGGTGTTAACATTTTAGTCACAGGTGGTTTTCAAATAGATTGGATGACAGTCTAGTTCAAGTTAGCGTCATGAGTCAAACGAGCAAGTTCAAGATACAACACTCATAAATTAGTGAGGTAATTCATATCCTAACAAGCCTCTGATACTAATATTCTATTAGGGTCTGTCAATTGTATCATATGGACTAGGTCGTGATTCTAGCATGTAAGGGAAGGGGATCAGAATTACTTATTATCCTCA